>CANXYC012033447.1:0-96673 GCA_948193065.1 Aleurites moluccanus | reverse complement strand
CAATATGGAATTCATTCCATTCATCCATTTTTCAATGCCATTCAATTACACAACATTAATACATATCAAATGTATATCATTCAATCATTTTAACCTATTAAATATCAAAGCATCAAACTATAATCATAGCTTCAATATTTCAGCTAAGGTAAGTATTCCATCAAATTGATTTTTTTCCATCATTTAATCATTAATTCATTACATATACATCAAATACACATCAATTCTTCATTCAAACCTATAAAACATCAAAGTTCAAAATCAATTTTCAAGCCTATATCGTTCGGCCACTTTGGTTCTCCATCCTTGATGCGGGCCAGCAAATAGAGGAGCGGGCTTTACAGTTTTTGGAGAAGCAAGATAGGGCCTTTCGCGCAGGTCACCTTTAAAAGGCCATAACTTTTAGTACAGGATGAGCCACGAGGCTCACGAGTACTTATTTCGAAGCTCATTCAGTGATCTACAACAATGCTCGGGGAACCTAGCATGGCCCAGTTTTGACCCCAAAATCATCCGTTTAAAGCCTAAATGGGGCCCCTGAAGTTTTATGCGCATTTGTTTCTTTTGTTTTTGTAAGCTGTTTATTTTTGTTATTTTGGGCCGAAGACTGTTAAGTCCATTAGGGTTTTATTTTGCTTTTAGCCTATAAATAGGCGTGTTTTGTTTGTAAGAGACAGTTTTGGCCGAATAATAAGAAACCCTATTTTCTTCCAGTTTCGATTTTCCTAGAAAACACGAAATTGATGCCTATTTCCTGATATTCCTAAAATCAACAGGTTATAGAAGATTACTTTTTCGGTATTCGTGCACGAATCAACGGATTGTAATATTATTTTCTTCTTCCATTGATATTCCGCTGCGTCAGTTTTCCTACTTCTACTGTCAATATTAAGCAACAAATCCACTAACCTATAATCTCTATAAACTAGGAAAAGTATAACAAACACTAAGGACTCGGTAAAAGATAATTAAATAAACAATAAGCAAGACTTGGTCAGAAGTAACCCATGTACCGGTGTTGTTTTATTCAATACTCCCCCTCAACACCATCTTCTACTTTTTTCACTATACCAAGCTGATAACAGAAACTTTCAAACTTATAGCCGCTTAAGTTTTTTGTAAACAAATCTGCAGCTTGATTTTCTATTCTGACATGCTCCAACTCAATTTCTTCTTGCATGACTTTCTCTCGAATAAAATGGTAATGCACTTCCACATGCTTAGTTCGTGCATGAAAAACGGGATTCTCTGCCAAACGTATTGCTGACAAGTTGTCACAATATAAAGCGATACCATATTCTATTGGTTGATACAAGTCTTTTAATAATTGCACAAGCCAAGTGCTTTCTTGAGCTGCCATCACTGCTGCTCGGTACTATGCTTCTGTGGTTGACAAAGACACCGTTGGTTGTCGTTTGCTACACCAAAAGATTGCTCAAGACCCAAGCATAAAAACATACCCGGTAGTTGAACACCGAATATCATGATCACCTGTATAGTCAGCATCACAATAGCCAACTAGCCTGCAATCTCTACCTTTCTTGTACATAATACCATAGCCAAGTGTACTCTTCACATATCTCAGGATTCGACGAACTGATTTCAAATGCGGCTTCTTTGGACTTTGCATGTAGTGATTCATCACACCAACTGAAAAAGAAATATCTGGTCTTGTTAAAGTTAAGTAGATAAGACTACCCACCAGCTACCGATACATAGTAGCGTTTTCTAAATCTTTCCCTTCATGAGCACAGATTTTGGTGTTTGGCTCCATCGGTGTCGAGATTGACTTGCATTTAAGCATTCCAAATTTCTTCAACAAATCTTTGGAATACTTTTGCTGATGAAGACATATTCCTTCCTGAGTATAATCGACCTCTAAACCAAGAAAATGCTTGAGTTGTCCAAATTCTTTCATCTGAAAGCGAACTGATAAATTATCCTTGGTTTGGAGTATTTCTTCTTCCCAATCTCCTAAAATGATTAAATCATCTACATATACCAGCAAAATAGCTAGCTTCCCTTCTTTAGCTTTAACAAATAAGCTAGAGTTTGCAGATATCACTGAATAACCACTTTGAGTAAGAAATTCAACAATCTTAACATACCAAGCCCTTGGCGCTTGTTTTAAACCGTAGAGGGCCTTTCGGAGCTTATACATATACTCAGGATATATTGATTCTGAAAGCCCATCGGTTGGTCCATGTAAATCTCTCGATCTAACTACCCATGCAAAAATGCATTTTTTATGTCCCTTTGCCATAAGTTCCAATTTTTGCTAACTGCAAGTGCTAGTAGGACTCGTACGGTTGTAAGCTATGCAACTGGACTAAATGTTTCATCATAGTCTAGCCTATATTGTTGAGAGAACCCTTGAGCTACCAGACGAGCCTTGTGCCTCTCTATTGATCCATCTATGCGATGCTTTATCTTGTACACCCATTTGCAAGAAATAGGCTTCACATCTCTTGGCTTTGGTACGAGCTCCCAAGTCTGGTTTCGCTCTAGTGCAACAATTTCTTCTTCCATACCTTTAATCCAATCCGGACTCTGAGACACTTCCTCAAATGTCTCTGGTTCTTTTGCATATGCTTCTTCTACTATGGCGACATTGGCATACTTTGGGTTTGGCTTATTGGCTCTTGTTAATCTTCTGAGTGGAGTTAGTGATTCTGCTCCACTTGGCTTATCTTCTTCACTTGGCCTTTGATATGCACCTGTTTGCCAAGGATTTTGAGCTATTTCTTCTTCAACATCTGCAACCTCTATTTCATCTGAACTCAATTGGAAATGAGAAGTTTCTAAAGCTTCTTTACAAACATCCGAGTCTGGTAATACTTCCTTATTTGAGGACCACCATGACAAAGCTTTATCAAACACCACATTCCGAGATGCATAGCACTTTCCAGTTATTGGATCACTACATTGCCACCCTTTCCTTTGACTGTCATATCCTACAAAGATACACCTAATAGCCTTCTTCTCCATCTTGCTACGTACGTGGTCAGGTACAAATACATAGCATACACATCCAAAGACTCGAAAATGACCAACAACAGGCTTCATGTTCCATATTTTTTCAAAAGGTGAAAAAAAGCATAACCTTTGTTGAGGAAGCCTATTGATCACAAAAGTCGCCGTCTTCATCGCTTTCACCCAAAATCGTCCAGGAACATTCTTCGCATGAAGCATACTTCGACATACTTCTGCCAGATGCCTATTCTTCCTTTCTGCGACCTCGTTTTGCTGCGGAGTGTTGGCACATGTGAACTGGTGGCTTATTCTTAAATCTCAAAGGAAATCTAAGAAGGCATCTGAGATGTACTCTCCCCCGTTGTCAGTGCGTAAACAGCGTATTATTTTTCCAACTTCTGCTTCTGCTATCTTTTTGAACTCTTTAAATTGAGAAAAAGTTTCAGATTTTTACTTCATAAAATTAACCCACACATACCTTGAGAAGTCATCAATGAAAGTCACCTTATACTTCATTCCACCAATGGAGACTTGCTTGATTGGTCCAAACACATCAGAGTGAATCAACTCTAACAGTTCATTTGCTTTAAATTTGGACTCTTTGTATAACAACTGGTGGGCTTTTCCATACTGATAGCCTGCACATACAATGTCAGTTCTTACTTCAAGTTGTGGAAGTCTCTTCAGCATTGACTTCTTCATTATCACATCTAGCTTGGAATAGCTAACGTGACATAGTCGCATGTGCCACAAATCTGTCGTTTCATTCCTTCTTGTCTTGTTTACATATGCAGTTTCTGCAGGCATCACATAGACTGACTCCAACCTATGTCCCTTCATTATTGGTTCTGCTGTAATCTTAAGGTTCCGGTATATCTTCACATCTTGTGGACCAAATAGAACAAAATGGCCAAAAGATGTTAATTGTGCCATTGAGAGAAGATTTTTCCTCATACTTGGGACATGATAAATATTTTAGAGCGGCACCTCGGTACTACTACATTGAAGAGAGACTACTGTATTATCAATGTGAGCTATCGGTAACTTTGAGTTTTTTTTCCATCACCACCATTCGACGTTCCTTGTACTCTGACAAATTCTACAGCTTCTCTTTATCACCAGTCATATGGTTTGAGCAACCTAAGTCAACGATCCAATCATTCTCATAATCGATTTAATTGAATATTGTTGCTGTAAGGGGTAGCTCCTCTTCATCTGTAGCAAAGAGAGTTTTAACATCCCATTCATCTTCACTTTTGGAAGTAGCAGCATTACTCTCTACGACCTTCTTCTTTAACCAACAATCTTTTGCCATATGACCCTTCTTGTTGCAATTATAACAATTTCCTTCAAACTTTTTCTTATTACCATTATTCTTAACACCTTTCCTTGCACAAACGCTCCCTTCGCCTTGATGACTTCTTTCCTTGTCATCATTCTTCTTGGACCCATCGACGACATGTTGCTTGGAATTCCACTTGCCTTTGTTAGCATAGAGTGCCTCTTCTTCATTTTTCAACGAGACTCCTCTCATTTGCTTAGCTAAGGCTTCTTGACCAGCTAGCAAATTTTCGAATTCTACAAGCGAAGGCTGTGTTTGCCATCCTTGTATGGCAGCAACAAAACTCCTAAATTCTGGCTTCAAACCATGAATGATGATCCGCTTCATTTTGATATCACCAATAGGAGCCTCCGGATCCAACTCGGTAATCTCTCGACATAACGTCTTCACTTTGTGGAAGTACTGTGCAACCGTTATGTCACGTTGTTTGATCGACAACAACTCACTCTCTAAGAGTTGGAGCTTGGTATCGTTCTTTTTGGAGAACAATTTGGCAAGCGTATCCCAAGCTTTTTTGGGCGTTTTGGCATCTCGAATGTGCTCTAGCACATCTTCTTCTACTGTTGTCTTTAATGCAAATATGGCTTTGCCTGCCTTGATCTTCCATTTTCGCAAGGTACCGTTTGCATCTTCAATTTTTGATGGCATGGTTTCAGATTCATTCACAACCTCCCACAAGTCTTGACCTTGCATATGAGACATCATGCAAGTAGACCAGGCATTATAATTTTGATTGTTAAGCTTTTTTATTCCACTGATAACTTGTAGGTTAGACATTTTGTATTGAAAAATTGGTGCTGCTAAAACAGATCACTGCACACACTCACGGTGTTTAAACCTCACTTTACTCTTGTGTTTATGCTCTGAAAAACTCACAGGATGAGTCAAACTCTGATACCAGATTGTTGAATGAATAAGCAACAAGAATGGTTTTAATAACAACTCAAAACAAATAACTGAAGAAAAAATACTAACTAATAGAGAGAGTAAGCAATAGAAGAGAAAATTGCTATCTGGATGCTTTATTAGATGCACATAATTGCATTTATATAGGCTAATAATTCAAAGGGTTTTCCTACTTCTACTATCAACAGTAAACAACAAATCCACTAACTCATAATCTCTATAAACTAGGAAAAGTATAACAAACAATAAAGACTTGGTAAAAAATAATTAAATAAATAATAATTTATTAACAATAAGCAAGACTTGGTAAGAAGCAACCCATGTACTGGTGTTATTTTATTCAATAGATTTAAATACTCTCGAAAGTGAAGTGGAGTAAAATTTAAAAAAAAAAAAATAGAGGAAGAGAATAATTATATATTATTTTATGAAAAAAGAAAAAAATCTGGAATTTTTAAAATTTTCACTAATAAGCCAGAAAAAATTTTTGTACCAGTCAAATATTTGAATTTTATAAATTTGAGATAAAAAGGTTAGAAGCGAACAAAATTATTATTTTCGTCAATTTATTAGCTAAAATTATTTTTTAATCCCTCTTTTTTTTAATCATTTAAAAATTTAAATTATATATAATTATTTTTTAAAAATATTTTTTCTACATTCATAATTAAATAAATAAATAAATATTAATATTAAAATTGATTTAATTAATAAAATAAATATGTGAATTTTATTTTTAAAATATAACACAATATGAGATATATTTTAATTTAAAAATATTCTAACAAACACACAAAATATAAATAAATATCTTAATTATATTTAACTCATTTTTAAACAATCATAGTGTGAATTCAGATATCTATTAAATTAGAATAATTAAGAAATATAATAAATTAAAAAATAAGAGTTGTTATCAATCATTTGTGAGGATAATTGTTATAGATAGATTCATAATCAAAATAAATATTTTCATATTAAACATATAATTCAGATTTGTTTCAATAGATAATAATTTAAAATATAGTTAATTATGTGGTAATTAGGGATATCTATACAATTATCTGGAAAAATGAATACTATTGTCAAAAGAAAATTCTTTATATACAAAGAGAGGGAAGGAAGGGGGAGATTCGGAGAGACATACATTTTAGTTTATTGTGATTAATTCATATAATTCTTATTTAGAAATTCAAATTTTATAAAAATTGAATTAATTTTATTTAACTAATTTTCATATTTGAAAAGGTATATAACAAATAAAATTTTATTTTTTAAGTTGAAAAAAGAGTTATTTTGAAAAAATAAAATCATGTAAAAATATTTTATAAAGTTTGTAAGAATTCAGTTGATTTAATTAAATATAATATTACAAATTTAAAATACTATGGTTTAAATTAAGTATGATTAGGTAAAATAAAAAAAATTATAATTATTTTACTTTTTAATTATTTTAAATAGTAAAATTTAAATAAATTCTTACTCTCTGTGTTTCAAACATATAATCTTATTTTATTTACACATGAATTTAAAAATTTAGTTACTTTTAATTTATGACATTAATTTTATTACTTTTTTCCTAAAATACCCTTATTTAAAATACTCATATTATACATTTTTTAATATTTTTTGAGTTAATTACTATTTTCCCACTGTAAAATGATCAAATATATTAAATTCCTTTTAACTTTTTAATAATATACTAATTTCCTCCGATAAATATCACAATATACTACTAGATTTTTCTATCTAATTTTATCATTAGAAATACCCTTACTCTTTATTTTTAATTAATTACATTTTATTTTTGCTTTAAATTTTTTTTTTTAGGGTTAAAAAAATTATTTTCATATTTTTTGATAAATTTTAAAATAAAAAATAAACAAAAATATTTTTTTATATTTTATATTTTATATTTTTTATTTTAAAAAATAATTTAAGAAATAAAATTATTTCTTCTTAAATTTTTTAATATAAATAAAAATTTATTTTCTTATTTTTGACAAATTTAAAAATAAAAAGTAAAAAATATTTTTAAAAAAAAATTATTTTTTATTTGTTTTTTTATTTTCAAATTTTTATTTTTTAAAAAATTAAATAAAATACTTTTTAAATTTTTTTTAAAAATATTTTGAAAAATATTTTTATTTTTAAATTTGTCAAAAATATGAAAATGTATTTTTTAACCCTAAAAAATATTTTTTTAAAGTAAAAATAGAATGTAATTAATTAAAATTAAAGAGTAAAGATATTTTTATCTTTTTACTGCTCTTGTAGGGTTGACTAACGGCAAAATTGGATAAAAAGGTCTAGTAATATATTGTGACATTCGTCAGAGGGAAGTTAATATATTTTTAAAAGATCAGGAGGGATTTAGTGTGTTAAATTATTTTACAGAAAAAAAATAATAATTAATTCATATTTTTTCTCTTTTTCATTATTTATAATAATTAAAATATTCTTATTTTTAATTAAATTTATAATTTTAATATAAAAAAAATAAAAATATAATTAATATGTGTAATGATTTTAATATAAATAATGAATAATATATTTGATATTTATCTATTAAATTAATATTTAAAAAAAAAAATTAGGGCTATATTTTAGAACGGAAGAAAAAAAATTTTATTTTTTTTTCTTTTGAAGCGTGAGTATTAAATTCATTAGCTTACCATGACCACGTGTTATATATGACTTATTTTACTCTTTCTTTAATATGTTTCTTCTTATTAGATGCTAATTGCCTGTCATAATTATGCAAGAAGTCAATAGTCATTCTTATTTTTACTTTTAATTTCTCTCTGTTTTTTGTTATTAGATGCTAATTGCCAGTCAAAATAATGTAAAAACACAATAATCATTGATGGGTCCCCACGGAGGGGCTCCAATCTCTAGACTGGGGTTGTCATAATAATGATGATAAATGTAATTAAATTCTGAGTTAACAGTTTTTGGTATCTCATCTCATTTCTATAGGTATTGGAATTTTTATGAAGCTTTAAAAATATTTATTTTATTTTATTTATTATTTTAGTTATGTTTAATGTTAAAAAGTGAATAAATTAAAAAGTTTTATTTTGTAACTAATAAATACAACTAATATTTTATATTTTTATTCTTTTAATATTAAATATTTTATTAATTCATTAATATATTCAATTAAATAAAATATATGAAAACCTATTACATTAATAGTCAATAATTAATTACTATTTTTTATTATTTTAGGTATTGTATGAAATATAATTATTTTTTGAATTTAATATATATATATATATAGCAGGGGATGGGATGAAGATGGCGAATTTAAATAATAAATGAAGTGAATTTAGACAGATTATAATACAAAGCATTTAATTTTTATTTTCACCTTAAATTTACTAAAAATTTTGAATTTCCTTTTGTTTTATCACATTTTTCCAGTCATAAGTGAAAATTTTTCACTTCAATCAGGGCGAAATCAAGGGGCATTCCCCCTGCATCGCGGAGAAAAAGTAAAATTGCTTAACAAATGTCATTCATGTAGAAATTAAAATTGGCGGTTTGGAGTTTCGTTTGCGGGTTGAAGGGCTTAGCTCCTACCGTGTGTTGCTATTTTAGAGCTTAAAAAAGTTTTGTTAAAATTTTTAAAATTCATAATATTTAAATATTTATTATAACAATCTAATTATATATTTTTTATATGAAATAAAAATTAAATAAATTTAAAAATATATATTAAAAATGTATTAAGTTTAGACCATTATATTTGAATGGTTTAAATTTCACATATTTATATTAAATTTTTTGAACCTTTTTAATTTTTATTTTATATAAAAAAATATATCATTAAATTCATTATAATAAATATTATTATATTATAAATTTTAAAAAATTTTATAAAATTATTTTAAACTCTAAAATGACAATTATAAAGGCTACTGTGTTTTAAACACAGCAGCCCCTCAACCCTTCGTTTGCTTCATCTTTGAATGAAGATGGTGAATTTAAATGATAAATGGAGCAAATTTAGACAAATTATAAGATGGACTCATTCATCTGATGGAGTATATAATTTTCATTTGAATCTCAAATACACTAAAAAAATTTAAATATCATTTTATTTTACCTCATTTTTCGGTGAAAGTGGAAAATTTCCACTTTAATCAGGGCGAAATCAAGGAACATTCCTAAAGTAAAATTGCTTATAAATTGTCCATTTGGTGCTTGATTTGCTTTATATTTTGTGAAATTTATTCACGTGGTTGACTATATGATTATTTGTGTTTGCATTTTATAAATATAAAAGAGTTTGAATAAAATTTGATAAGTGTCATGAGTTCTTCTCGAAAGTTCAAAGCATGAATTACATTATATTAAATAAATACCAATCAAGTCTATTTAAAATTTAATCTATCAGTCATTAATTTTATATATAAACGGCCTACACATATTTTAATAGATTTAATTTAATAATTAAAAGGCATTGTGGTTGAATTTTTTTTTTTTTATCAATTAGCAATTTAGTATTTAATTAATTTTTAACAACCACTTTATAATATTGGTTATAATATTGGAAAAGGAGATAAAACAATTTATATGTTAATTATAATATCTACTTAACTAATGTACACGACATACATATATATATAAAGGGGAAAACATAAAGTTTTATTAGGAGAATTAGAGTTAATTAAAGTAATAGAAAATTTTAATAATATAAATTATATATAATTTTTTGAGGCCAATTAAAAATTTATATATAATTTTAGTGTTATTAAAAGGGTTAAAATTAAACTAAAAGAAAATTTTAGTATTATAAATTATATATAATTTTTTTGGATTAATTAAAAATTCATATATAATTTTAGTACTATTAATTATATATAATTTTTTTTAGAGTCAATTAAAAAATTTACATGCATATATATATATATAAATTTTAAGGGATGAAGACTACCCTTAACCCCTTCAAAAGTCTACCAAAGAATATTTTTAATTATTTAATTAAATTATTAATTAGTTCTTACCTTAAAATATAATCAACGTAATATTTTATTTTTTTTTATTTTTTTTTGGCTATATATAAACATGCAAACTTAAGTACATGGTGGTATGTAGCTACAAACTTAATAATTTCTATAAGCAGATCAAATATGGCATCCTCATCACCAGTAAATATTAGTGTTCAAGAGCTCATCAAAGAGCCTATAGTTTCTGTCCCACAACACTATGTTCAGTCTGATAAAGAATCCTGCAACTCTTCTTCTTCCTTATTTCCAATCACAATTCCCACTATTGACTTCAAACGGTTACTTTCTGAAGAAACCAGAAATTTGGAACTTGAAAAGCTTCACTCTACTTGCAAAGAATGGGGCATCTTCCAGGTTCTAATGATTTAAATTTTCTTGATCTTTTAATTATAACTTAATTAATTTCTTTCTAACTATGTGGTTTATTTAATTAATTAAACAGTTGGTCAACCATGAAGTTAGCTCTTTGCTGTTGGAAAATCTGAAACATGAGATTGAAGAATTTTATAAACTTCCTTTAGAAGAGAAAATGAAATATCAAATAAAGCCAGATGATTTTGAAGGCTATGGAACAGCGGATAGATTAAGAGGAAAACTTGATTGGGGTGATAGGTTTTACCTTATAACTAACCCTATTCATAGAAGAAAGCCTCATCTTCTCCCAGAGCTCCCTTCATCTCTGAGGTCCTTAATCTCTCTCTCTCTCTCTCTCTCTCTCTCTCTCTCTCTCTCTCTCTCACACACACACACACACACACACACACACACATTTTTCTTTTTCTTTTTTGGTGTACTGGGAGAATTCAGCCAGGGTGTTTGAATCTATATATGATCCCAGCTACAATTACCTGCAGACATACTAATTTTTGATAAATTAATTCTAATTGACATCTAAAATATATATATATGAGCCCTACCCATCCACTAGGCTAATCACATCCTGCCATTTTAGAAGTGTGAAATTTTTTGTTTCCTTGTTATTTTCTCTCTATTTCTTGAGAAAAACTTGCCTACAGAAACTAAATATATCTGACCAATATGAAAGTATTATGAGTTCTATTCGTCATGACTGTTTGAGTTGCCAATAAAAAAATATTTTATTTTAAAACGCTACCATGCTTATGAGGAAACAAGTTGATATGATTAGCTTGGTGTAGAAATGGGCTTATACCCAAATATCGGATAAAATTTCCCTGGACGTAAACTCAAATAGTACCTTTTGTGTTGTTTTTTCCTCTTACGTTATTTATTTTCTTGATGCAGAAATAACTTAGAAAATTATATATTGGAATTGCAAAAGCTTGCCATGAAGCTTCTTGGGTTTATAGCAGAAAGTCTAAAGATAGATAAAAAGGAAACGGAGGAGATGTTTGATGATGGGATGCAATCAATGAGGATGACATATTATCCTCCATGTCCACAACCAGAGCTAGTTTTAGGCATAACTCCTCACTCAGATGCATCCGGAATCACTATTCTAAACCAAGTTAATGGAGTTGATGGTTTTCAGATTAAGAAGAATGGAATCTGGAGTCCTGTGAACTTCCTTTCAAATTCATTTGTTGTGAATTTGGGAGACATACTTGAGGTTCATATTTTTCCTCTCATCCATCTTATTATTATTATTATATTATTATTATTTATTATTATCCTCTCCCACTTTGGAAGAAAATATAGTAAAAAATTTATTTTATATTTCAAAAAAGACACGTGATTTATTGAATCTAGTCTGTATTGATTTTTTCAATAGAAACCCTATCTAGAGTTATATATTTTTGTCTTTGTCAAATTTTATTTTGTTGTTTTAATATCATTTTCTAACATATAATTAACAAAGTTAAATATTACAGTTGCAACAGCTATGCAAGACATACCCATTAATTCTTTTTTTATTAGATCCCAATATCTTGAACGTTGACTTTTATTTTTTTTACTTTTTAAATATCTTTTAGGTTTGGTATATCTCTAATGGTGATGTTATTCAGTATATATATAGCATTAGTAGTAAGGGTTAAAGAAGAGAGGAATAATTTTTTTTTTTGAAACACTACACTAACTTTTTTATGGGTTTTACACCTAAAAATAAATAAGAAATTCGTGCTTGATACCTTCTCATAAAATTTAAATTTTTTATCATTTAAGTTAAACCCTTAAAAAGTTGAAAGTTTGAATAATTATTTATGTCCTATTTGATTTAACTGTTTATAACAACTATAGTTGATAGCTATTAGTTGGTGATTATTACCTAATAACTAATTGTTATATGTATTTAATAAAATTATTATTAATTATTGGCTGTTAAAATATTTAATGATCATTAACCATAAATATTTTAAAAGAATAATTTAATTTTTTTATTAAATTGAAATTTTTCAAAAATAAATTTTAAATCGGAGTATTTATAAACAATAATTATTTGACTAATTAATAGATAACATATATAATTAATAAAATGAGTTTAATATAATAGTTAAAAACCAAAAACTAACATCTGGATAAAAATTTTTTTACCAAATACTCACTTAATTCAATAATTCTTCAGTAATTAACTATTCACTTCCTCAATAATAAATATATTCATGATATTAGTGTGTAAATTTAATTTTGTTGATGCATATTTTTATTTATTTGTTCAATTATTTCAGATTTTGAGCAATGGGGTCTTCAAAAGCATAGAGCACAGGGCAAAAGTAAATTCAGGAAAAGAAAGGATTTCTATAGCTTTTTTCGTCAACCCCAAATTTGAGGCAGAGATTGGACCTGCGACTAGTTTAATTGATGCATACAACCCACCAATATTTAGAAGAATGGGAATGGAAAAATATGTAAAAGATTTCTTCTCTCGGAAGCTGAATGGGAAAACATTCTTGGAGCAAATGAAAATTAATTAAACAGAATACAAATAAGTAATTAGTCTTTGCCTTGTGTACTTCTGTTCTGCACATAATATATAGATACGGCATTGACAAAATAAATAAATTACTGTAATGTATAATTGCTATGTGGGATGTATATGATAATATGAAAATAAAAAATAAAGCATTTTATATTATTTATTTATTTATCTTCACTGCTCCCATTGTCCTTATTGAAATAATTTTCTTCTTTATACTCACATTGGTATCTCAGGCAATTAATGCATGAAATTATATAGTCGTCTTCATAATTTTGTATAGTGTATTCTTATCTAATTCCAGCGATGAGAAACTAGTTATGTGTGCTTTATTACTGCTATGCAAATTTGGCTATTTTAAGTTAATAGTTTTAAAATAATTTTAGTTTTGGTTATTATCGTTCTGAACTAATGTAAAAAATACTTTATATATATGTATAGTTGTATCGCAAAAATTTTTAATACAGTCATTAACTTTTTTATTTCTAACATTTACATCATATCTTTTTATTTTTTTAGTGGTATTTATTAATTTTTATATTATTGAATAATTAAGATAATCAAATAATCATTGTTTATAAAAATTTCAGTTTGAATTTTTTTTTAAACTTCTACTGATGTTGATAAAAATACTAAATTATCTTATTAAAATAATATTTAATTAAAAGATGAATATTAATATTTATTATTAATGATCATTAAATATATTAACAATAACTAATAATAATAATTTTACTAAATATTTATAACAATTAGTTATTTATCAACTTTTAATTAACAATTATCGATAACAACTAACAATTCTTATAAATAACTGAAACGAAGGCGTATACACACTTTAACATGTTAGCCCTCATAAAAAAAATAATAAGAAATTCTATATTAAAATTTTATAAAATTTACTAAAAGAGATACTTAAAATTCAAACTCTACACCTCTAGTTAAAAAATAAAAAAATAAAATCTGACATAGGATTTACACCATCTAATTAACCTTCTTTTAAGTATTTTCAATTGCAATTGTTTTTTTAAGGGAGGCTATAATACCCTTCTATAGCTCAGTGCATGCACAGAAAAGATCAATGTATTATATTTTTGGAGTTAATTTCTATTGGTTTATAGAATTGGGAGGATCGTAATTATCCTCCAATATAATAATTATTGAAAATATCCACATAAAATATTATTGAAAATATCTTGATTTTCTCTCATTACCACTCCCTTTAACTATTTCCATTTTTTTAATATTCATAATAATTACTAAATATATCTTAATTTTCTCTCATTGGACCTCAAAATATTAATATATATACTAACTATAATAGATGGTTTATACACGTATTTTTAAAGTACACATATAATCATATAATAATAATATATTTTTTTTTTCTTTCCATTTGTTTCTTATTTTCAGTTAATTGTTTTACAAATGCTATTTGATTAATCATAGCGTGTTGGAATAAATATTAAATTATTAATATCTGAAATTTAAATATACTTAACATAAACTAATTACATATTAGTTTATCATTATCTTAGTTATTAGTCCAAACCCCTTTTTTTTTTCTGGCTTCCTCTTGCATGGGTCAATATATATCATGTATGGAAACGTAAATTAAGTTTAATTTACGCATGTCTTCTCTCCTTTTTTTCTTAAAATTTTTTCTTCTTTCTGTGTTTTGGACTGTTGTCAACTAAAAAGAAGCTAATTGTATCCCTATTTTTTCTTTTTTCTTCTTTAATAAATGCAAATATTACCTTTGCAAATTTATAATATTTTGGTAATAGCCCTGGCTTGTGTTTGTAAATTTATAATATTTTGGTAGTATTGTTTGTTTATGTTTTTTTTCTTTCTTTCTAATGTGAGTCATTTATATATCTTGTAGAAGTATTTGTTTTCTAATTTTAGAGTTATTATTATTCTTATATGAAAATAATGTTAAAGATTTAAACAAGGGATGATACATTAGATATCTATTGTTATGTGATTGGACTTGTTTGAAGTATAGAAATCGAATTATGTTATAATAAGTTATTGAGTAAAGCATGTTTATTGTTGTTAAGTCAAGTGGATTGCTATGTCAATGAGATCATCTTTCAATATATGAAAATTATCATCTTTTGAATTAAATTTAGGAACATGATTCATAATTTATTTACTGTTAGTAATATAATTATTTATTTTCATGAATAAGAATTTCATCTTTAATCTAAAAAAAAGAAAATTAATCTGCTCCTATATATATATATGTTTGACCATAAAGAAAATATATAATTTTTATTTTCTCGCCAAATGACAAATAATTAAACTGATTCCCTCTTTCAATATGAAGAAAAAAAAAATAGAAAAAACAAAAATGCACTTCTTAATTAAAAAAAAAAAAAACAGTAAACCATGTTAAAAGTAGGGGATGGAATTCATAAAATAAAAATAATTTTTTTTATAAACATGTTATATACATTTATATCCAAATATATTATAACTTAATATAGAATCAACATCGGAGGGAAAAACATATATATATAACGTGAAGCAAACCATCTCCACAAGAATGTATAATAAGCCTGATAAGAATGTAATGAGATTAGAATAAATATTACAGTTGTTGAGATGTTAATCCATTCAGCTTTGATGCTACGTTTTGAGCCCATACATAAATGGATCTATAAATGGGCAAGTGTTAGGAATCCATTTATACAAATTAAAGTCCAAATGGGTAAGTGTTGGAATCTATTTGCACAAATTAAAATCCATGAGCCCATATATAAGTGGACTTATATATGGGCAAGTGTTACCCATATATAAGTAGACTTATAAATGAATAAGTGCTTAAATCCACTTGTACAAAATCTATTGACTTGTGCTAAATTCAACACTCACTTATAAGTCATTTATTTATTTTATCATTATTCGATGTGGGATACTTTTCTCAACAAATACAAAATTACTTTTAATCAAATCCTACCATGCTTCCTACTCACTTCATGCTATCAAAGCTGTTTGGTCTATTTTTTGTTTTTCTTCTCAACTTTATTTCTACTTGTCTCTTCCTAAGACTACTTCACTGTTATCCTTTTTTTTTAAAAAAAAATTTGAGTGTCGTGGGATTAGATTGTCCCGTAGAAACTATTATGATTAATATTTTTTTATGGCAGAATTTGAAAAAAAAAAATGATTATTATAGAATAATAATGTTTAAATAAGGACACTTTTTTATTATTGTTGTTAAATTTCCAATATGTGAAAATATTAAAAAAATCTAAATGACAAATAAATAAGCGTAGACCATGAAGATTTAAGTCAATTTGAATATTGATTAATTAATTTACATCCTCTAATTAATCTTAATATAAATACACAATGAAGGTCCAAATCAATTCAAAACACATTGCCCCTATATTTGGGCTTTCAGATAATTTATTTAGCGGACCTAATCAGACCAGGCCGGTCCAATTCTAACCCATGGGCCATGGCCATGTATGACCTGAAATTCTGAATCATTCTCTCCGGAAATCAAGCATATAGAAACTTGAAAATCTGCAGAGAGAAATACAGAAATCAACAAAGAGAAGAAAGAGAAACAATGGTGGAAGAGTTACAGAAATTGTCGACATCAACGAATGAGGAAACGATGATTGCAAACCCTAACCCGAAGGCGGAAGACGATGTTAACGATGATGAGCCGGAAGAAGGAGAGATTGTGGAAGAACAGGAATCATCGGCAAAGAAATCGAGTGATTTAACCTACCACCCTCACCCTCTCGAACACCAGTGGACCTTCTGGTTCGATAACCCTACTGCTAAGTCCAAGCAAGTTACCTGGGGAGCCTCTACGCGTCCTATCTATACTTTTGCTACTGTTGAGGAGTTCTGGGGGTGAAAGATCTCGTTTCTCTTCTTTTTTTTTTTCTTTTGTTCATTGTTTTGAGAAATTTCCAATCTCTTTGGTTTGTTTTTAGTTTATTTGCATTGACAAATGATAATCGGGTTAATTTTTGGTAAATTTGATGGGAAGAAAGGGAAATGAATTGAAATTTAAAGGATTTGGTTTTGATATTTAGGTCAGAGAAAATCTTACCTTGTTTTTGTTTTAATTGAAAGTGAATCCTTTGAATTTTCTTTGATGGGAAAAATTTTGTTGTTTGTGCAATGGCAATTGGATGACTTAGAGGAGTTTTTCTTGAATTTTTGGAGGATCTATTTTTTATGTTATCATACAGTTATTCTTGTGTAATTTAGTGAAAGTATGGGGAGAGTGCTAAATACTTATTTTCAATCTTCTCTAAAGGAGGAGCAAAAATTTGATGGTTATTGGATTATCCAAGAACAGTCTTTTAAAAAAGAAAAAAATTGTAAATGGGCATAGTTAAGTTAGGTATTTCTTCAAAGGAGTGGAAACTTACTGTTTGGTGTAGTATTCTGACTGAGAGTATGAACTATGTAGTGATAATTAACTTTTACTTTCCAGTTCAGTAGGAATTTAACAGTGTGTTCTTGTTGAGGGTTAATTTCGGTTTATGAATATGTAATTGTTGAATTGACCTTTAATTGTCTTTGTATTGGTTATACCAATTTTGAGCTTATGTCTCAATGTTTCATAGAGTACTTGGAAGTGGAAATTCTGGAACTCAGATTTTTTTTACCATATCTTCACAACCCATTCTTTTAACGTGTGATGTCTGTGCCTATGCATAGTGAGAATTAGCAGTTAATTTACAAGACTATATCTTGAGTTGAGAACTAGAAATTTAAAAATGGATAATTCTTTTGAAGTTGGATCTTGATTCTTGATGTAATCATAATAGTGAACAATCTTACAAGTATATAATTGTAATCATGCATGTAAAAGTTCAATTTAGTTTAGAGGGATTCTTGTAACAAAATTATTTTCATTGTTCTCTTTTTTTTTTTTTTGTTATCATAAAGTATTCTGCAAACAATTTTCATTTCCAGACAGAAATATACGTATCTTTCCAGTTTTATGAGTTGCAAATTGATAATGTTCCAGTATACATACTCCAGTGCTGGAATATCAATGGGTTTTTATATATATCAGTTCAGTTGATCACTCAAATTATGATGTTTTATCTACTATTATCTTTTTCTCTGACATGTAAGTACTCTGATCAGTTCATGTTTGAAATTCATCTTGTATTCAGCATTTACAATAATGTGCATCGTCCAAGCAAGCTGGCCCTGGGGGCTGACTTTCATTGTTTCAAATATAAAATAAAGCCAGAATGGGAGGATCCAGTTTGTGCCAATGGGGGAAAGTGGACTGTATCCTTTATTAAAGGGAAATCTGATACCTGTTGGTTGTATACGGTATATATCTATGCTATTACAAACCATTAGTTAGCATGACTGCTACGTGTTGAGGCTTCTTATTTCTTCGTTTGCTTCTGTTAGCTGCTGGCTATGATTGGAGAGCAATTTGACCATGGAGATGAAATCTGCGGAGTAGTTGTCAGTGTGAGAACTAAACTGGATAAAATAGCTCTTTGGACCAAGAATGCTTCAAATGAAGCTGCTCAGGTAACTTAAAGAAAAGAAAAGAAAAGAAAAGAATACTTATCCAAATCTATGTGGTTATGATTCTTGATGTAGTTCTTTTAGCTGGCAGAACTACCCTATAGAACTGTCAAGTTTGTTGTGGGTACTTTATCACTCAAAACAATTTTTGCTCGGTTCTCTAGGAAAGTATTTACCTTTCTATATGATATTCCTTAAACATCTGATAATGGTCTTAGTTGCAAAAAAACGAAATCAAAATTATGCATGTACGAGTGCTTTAGGGTCGGAGGGTTGGGATGGTGATTTTTTTGACTAATAATACCCTGTTTGCTGGAATGTAATGTCTCCCCAAGCCTGAAATGCAAGCAAGGAGAAGTTCCTGTGGTTCTCATATCACCATTTGCAATATTGAATTTCATTTCTTTTAAGTTTTGTAATGAAGAAAACAGCTGGGTGCTTGAATATGTCATTCTTGAATGGTGTCAAGTTTGTGATCTTGCTGGAGTCCAATAAGTGTGTAAATTTTAAGGTGGATTTGTCATGCAGTGAAGAAAATCATTGCCTGTTGAACAGTGAAGCATTTATCTGTTACCTAACTCAAACTATCGAACAGTGAATGGAAATATTTTATCATTCTCACTTGTTATCAGAAATTGCTCAGATCGGATGTATTCTGACTTGAGCTACCCTTTTTGCAGCTGAGCATTGGAAAGCAATGGAAGGAGATACTTGACTACAACGATACTATTGGGTTTATATTCCATGTAACATCTTTGTACTTGTATCTCAAAAAAAAAAAAAGTTTTTAATCTTTGTACGTTCCACGCGAAGTGAATAAAAGATAATTAAATCTGTGTTTTGATCCGCTTGTGCAGGAGGATGCAAAGAATCTCGACAGAGGTGCCAGGAATCGCTACACGATATGAGTTGTACTAGGGTCTCTTTTGCTGACTCTGATTTCATGATGGCAGCAGCGTCCTGGATACTCTTATTAGGAAACCTAGAACATCTTACAACTACTTAATCTTAGAATATCTTTTGCTATATGGATGCTTAGATTCTAATCGGATATGTAAATCCTATTTTTCATTGAAAAGTTTTGAAGCTTTACTGCTTGCCTGTGTGCAGTTTTGAAACCTGAATCCATTGAGTTCCGATTTGATTCGGTAAAAAAAATAAAATGGGACTATAAATATATTTTAAACTTTAATTAGACGAAGATGTTTACCTAGATAAAGCAACACAATGAAATAAATAAAAATTAAAGAGTAATTTCCCTAATTCTAATTTTAATGAACTGTATTAAGAAAAAAATGTTAATGACATGAAAATACTACTAAATTTAAAGCATATGCTACTAAGAAATATCAGGATTTATACAACTATATTGAACAAAGAAAAAGGTACATCGAGAGAGACCAGAAGAAAGTCAACCATTCGACTATCATATATATTCATATTATAAATACTAAAGTACTGATTACAAGGTCACTCGTCCACCCTAGTCTCCTATGTTCATTTACAAATAATGTCTCCTTTGCCTTTCACTGCCAAGCTATTTAACAGACAAAAAAGGAAAAGAAAAATAGGTCATATTAGTTTCTGGTCAAATTCTCATGGAAATATCTCTCCTTCCTCATCATCCCCATTTAACATCTCATCCTCATCAACAATATCATCCTTTATAAAGAGACCCAACTGCTCCAATGGACTATCAAAATGAGTCCCCTCAATCTCTCCCATCCCCTCATCTGACCCTTTGTTATGAACACGTAAATTATAGGACAAGGTACCCCCACTCAGCTTCTCAAGTTCTTTTAGAATCTCAAGGTTCTGCTCAATCACTGCAGTTTTTTCCATCTGGAAGAAGGCAAACAAGAGCGTCATCACATAAAAATACAGTTTATGTAGACAACAAAAAATCCAAAATAAATCTACATATTTAAATTGTCCAAAACAAATGCTAAAAGTTAAACCTTCTGCAATGCTATTCGAGCAGCTTCTCGTTCTTTCTCCCGTTGCCTTTTCAGCTCAATTTCTTCCCTCTTTCTTGATGCAGCTTCAGCAGCTCTAATTTGAGCTTCAATCCAAGCCTTCTCTGCAAAGTTAAAAACCTTGAAATCATAAAAAACCAGCAGGAAAGATAGACACAACATCATAAGACATTGCCATATAGAATTAGGGGAAAGCTTAAACCATGGAATTTGACAATTTGTAAACCTAAACTGGCATAATTAAAACCATCCAATCAAAACGATCCCTCTAATTGCTATAGATGACCTAATTCTGAAGATTTGAACACTCAATGGGGAATCATTCAGCCTAGAATTTACCTTCACATTATATTATATGCAAAAGAAGTATTAAGGATCTGAATTGTACCTAAAAGCCAAGGGAAATTTGCACAAAAATTTCACTTATTTGAAGAAAAACAAATAGTTGCTAATACTATATCACTTGAATATGCCATCACATAAATATAAAGGGTAAAGTTATTTCAAAGCTAACAAAGATAGAAATTTGTTGAAATGAATATGCTGGGACCATTTCACAACTTGACATTTTGAACAATTCTAGAATCAGCATACAAGCAGAAGAATCATCCATATAATTGCATGGTAATGAAACCACATATTAGAGCCATATAGAAAAATATATACTGGCGTAATGAGAACCAATGCCAACATTCTTGCACAAAAACATAAATGTCATCAATTGATAATTTGCTCCATAAGGTGATCACGCATTTAATTGAAAACTAAACTTGCATTGCGTTATGCTTACAAGTCAACCAAACAAAACCTCCAGAAGCACAACATGAAAATGAAGAGAAAGTCATGATAAATAGACAACACCTAGAGACATAACTTCTGCATGCTAGATGGTATGAGCACAAAATTCATAAAAATTTATTCTTTGAGACTCCACTATCCCTCAACATTTTACCACACATAATAGATTAAATGAAAAGCCCTTTTCTTATAAGAGTTAAATTTCTTGTTCAACCATAAAAATATACTTCCAACAATCAGCAACTTGCATGCTAAATTGAAAACATTCTTTCAACCAACCCATTTAAAATTGGGGCCCAACACCTAGTTGCACATGTTCAAAGAATTCCAAAAGAACACCTGGGTGAGAGGGTTTCTTAGTTCTGTCTATTCTCTATGATGGGAGGAAGAGGCAAGGAATGTGCAATGGGGCGCTGGAGAGGGAAGCAGAGAGGATAACAATAACCTTGATGACTTGATATACCAACAAATTCAACTATTCATAGTTAGATATAAAAGTGGCTCAACTCACCTTCACACTGCCTTTTTTCCAATCTTTCCTTCTGCTGCTGTAACTTCAATGGATCAGCCTTATCACCCTATAAACAAGAATTAGTCCACATGAAATGTCTCAATGCCAGGCATTAAATCATCATTAATTCCAGCTTGCTTTGAGCATTGTTACTATTTTAAAATCAATTCCCTAAGAAAAAGAGAATGGAAGGAGCAGCTTACATGTTCTAGGAGTGTCTTATGCTGTGCTTTTAAGATAGTGTCTGCAAAGCGATGCTTTAGCATTGCAGCACGGAGGGCCTTCGTTGGAGACAGTTGTACATCAAAAATAGGAGGTTTCCATCCTAAACCAAATAACAAATGGAACAAAAAAAAAAATAATGAAGGTAATGAGAAAAATAGAGAAGCTGATAAGACAAATAGAGCAGTTAAAGTGAACAGTTAAGCCTTGAGCTGAGCCCCATAATTAAGAAAATCAACCTTCTCCAGAAGTCGCATCTGTTGCAGAAGCCATAAGCTGAGAACTAGGGCATACATTTTCATCATCCACTGCACTAACAGCCCCTATACATAGATTCGAGAACAATCCCATCAGGTCATCCAATAACATATAATTGAATATCGGAAAATCACAAAGCAGAATATTCTCTCACCATCAGAATCCGGATCTGACTTGCTCATCTGGGAAGTTGACATGCTTTTCCCCTGACAATCCTATATTGGAAATAGTTTCAATCAAATTGCAGTGCATAATGACACTACGTAGAAATGAAGGCAATGGACATGATAAAATTACCAGTCTTGAGGCATCAGTGCTACATGCATGATTAACTCTGCTCGATGAACTCTCATAAGATATATCTAAAACAACAGCCAATGGGGTAAAAATAAGTGACGTTATCAAATAAAAGACTGGATAACAAAAAAATCTCACCGAGAGAGAGGAACAAATAACAACCTGAGGAAGCATTGGCTGAACCACTAGGGATGTGAAGGCTACACTGGCAGGCACTCCTCCCACATGTACCACATCCACTAAGAACTGGGCTCAAAGATGGCTTAACATTGACAGAGCCACAGGCATGTCTGCCACCACTACTGGTGCCTATAAGACATATTGCCAATTAGCTCCCACAAAGAGCTATAAAGCAGAAATTGTACTCTGCCACTCCATACCTTTGTAAAATTTTTGTTCTAATGCATTGCATCCGCAGTTTTCCACTGGTTTAGAAATCTTTACCTATGTGCAATGTACAAGAAAAATGCCAACTTCAGTAACATACAAAAAGAATATTACATATGCATGCAAATACATAGATAATTCGTGCCTAGGCGCATGCATTTACACATATAAAGAGTGGTGGACAAAACAGAGTGATCATTAGGTTACTACACCTATTGAATATGTGCCCAAGTGACACATTTTACCACAAATTTGCAAGGAAGAACTTACCTCTACAGCTCCAGATCTTGCATTTGATGAAGTCCATGTTGCCTTATCTTCAGATGGTTTTGACCTCTTGGGCAAAGCAGCATTCAGCAAAGGGGGTGTCTCAGGACAATTCTGTCTCGTATCATTAATTTCCTTTGGTCTTCCACTCAAGATCTTTCCCCCACTGGCATTTGATATTTCACGATTCCATTTCTCCTTTAGGGATTTCCATCTTGTCTCAAAAATCTTATTTAATTTCTCTGCCATTTTGTGGACATAATTTGCTGGAGGATTATATGTCATGGCATTCGAGAAAGTGAGTCTGACATCAGCAGCAAACTCTTCCATTCCAGAATACATATTCTTCTCCAGCTTGGATTTTATTGTCCCTAAATCCATTGGATTTGTTATAATTGAAAAATAGTCAGGAATATTCAGTGCCACTGGATCCACTGGTACCTTGAAAACCCAACCAGATGGATTATTTATCAGTGATCTTAAAAGGGAAGAACACTGTTGTGTCACACTGCGTTCCATCTTCAGCCTCTTCTCTGCTTGACCCTCTACCATCAAGGATGGGCCACGCTTCTTAGCCACTGGCACCATGGGTTTCTGCTTTATATTCAGAGTGTCACAGGCCCGAGAATGAAGATTCTCATTCATTTTCCATGCAGAATCACATGTCTTTATCCCAGGAACAACTTCTATTCTTTGGGTAGTAAACTTGATCTTCAACTTTTTGGCTGTCACGGTCTCAGAAGCAATCATTCTGAAGAACTGCAAGAACACTTGATCTGCACCGCCTAGATTTCCAGGTTTCAGATACCAAAAAATTGATCTCATTAATATAATGACACTGAAACAATCAGTGCCCTATCAGAAGAAAATCAAAACGCATAAGCAGCAACATATTGCATTAGCAACCCTGTCATAAGTTGCATAATAAGTGCCAACACTAAATAAAAGAAAATTATTAACATATTTTATACTCGACAGGGTAGCGATGCGAATTATTTAAATATGAAAATAACGAAATAAACGCAACAATCTATTAATATATTACAAGAAATTAATAAAAATTAAGGGGGAAAGAAAGTAACCCACCAAACAGAAACCCAGAATTCAATCCTCACGGGACATCGAAATCCAATTATTTATTTTTTCTAAAAAGTCAAAAAACCTAATTTTTCACGCAATCCAAAAACTAAACACAAAAACAAATTAAATTAGATAAAAGGGAAAATCACTATACAGCAGTATTCAAGCTAAAATTTTAATCAAATATTTATGGAACCTCATTAACTAACAGCACAAAAACAATCGAAACAACTTACCGATATTGAATCAGAGACCATCAAACACTGGATCGGTCGATTCTATAAAACACACCAAACAAAGACAGAGACAGGTAAAAGAAGCAAGTAAGAGAGAGTAGTAGAGTAGAGTAGAGTAGAATAGAGAAGAGTTTAGAGAGGAGAAAGAGAGTGAGGTTTGGTGCGGGTCTCTTCTCTGTAAAACCCTAAAACTCGATACCTCACTCTCGCATTGACGCGATCAAGACTTTGTTTTGGGGAGGGTTTTATCGTTGGAATATCCTCAAGTAATTACCGCGTTCTTGTGCAATTACCTTTATACCCTCTGCATCGGTTAGTGTATTATTATTTTTTAAATTTAAAACATTTTTTTTAATAATACGATGAATTAATGTGCTGAACTTTATCGTATTAAATTTATATCTTTAAAATAATTAAAAATAAATTATTCATATTAAAATTAAATAATGAGAAAAAAAATTATTTTATAATTTAGATAATAATTTTTTTTATTAATCAGATTAATTTTTAAAATTTATTTTTTTTTCGGTTAATTGAATTATTGTTATATGAAATGTGAAATTTAATTTTTTCCCATTAATTGAATTATAGTTATTATAAAATGTGAATTTGATGAGTAAGATAAATTTTAATGGGTGGTTTAAGCATTAAGATTTTCATGAATTTTCCAATGAGCATAATTTTAATGATTATGAATGAGTGTGTAAGGAAATGTTGTCAAGCTACTTATAATTAAAAAATGCAATAATAATGATGATAATTAAATGAAAATTACTATTATTATGTACTATAATGATTATGAAATATTGAATCCAATAATGATGATTTGACGAAATGGTTATTAATGAGTAAGGATCATAATTATCGTTAATTAATATTTATATTAGTGGTAAAAATATTTGATGGGTTTTTCCAATTCCTCACAATTTTGAGCAAGATTCCAGATTGACATGTGGTGTACTCTTTTTTTTTTAACTGTTTTCTGGAATTTTTTTTCTAATTTGTTCTATTATTTTCAGTTTTTTATTGTCCCAGTTTCTCCGATAAAAGAAATAAATCTAAACAATTACATTTTTTAAAACTTTGAAACTTAAGATCTCTTAATGGGTTGCAATAGAATCAAATAGAATTGAAATTTTTAAGATATTCTGCTTGATATTCTTTTATCGAACTCAAATTTAAATTTAAAAATTAAATTAAAATGAAAAATTATGTTTAAATTCGATTTGTTTAGCTATTAGATAAGTTCAAGCTCAGTCATTAATAATTTATTCATAAATTATAATTGAGTTTAATTTAAACTTGATTCGTTAGTAAATTATAATTGAGTTAGATTCAAATTCAAATCATTTTAAAATTTATTTATAACTTATTTATGATTAATTAAAATACTCAAATTTTTAAATATTTATTTCTAATAAAATAATTATAAAAAATACTTAAAACTAACATAAATATATTTAATTAGTAAAAAATAAAAAATTCAATCATAAAATTATGTATTATATATATCTCAAAAATATTAATTTATAAAAAAAATATTTTTAAAAAATTAGAATATTAGATTATATAATACCAATAAAATCTTAATCTAAAACTCAATTAATATTACAAAAATATAATTATAATTACATGATACTTATTTAAGAATTACTTATCTTTATAAGAATGTAAAATAATATTATTTTTTAAAAAAATAATACTATTTTACATCATCATCAAACTATTTACCTACACATTTTATCTATTTATACTACTTGATTAGTCTAATAATTAAAATATATATAATTTATGAATTAAGTGAATAAATATTATATTTTATTAAAAGAAAGGTAATAATAATTTTTTAATAAAAAAGTATATTTTATTAAAAAATATAAATATATAATTTATTTCTTTTATAGAAATATTTAAAATGAATATGTTAGAAAATTAGATGTGTAATTTAACTAGAAGTGTTAAAATATATTTTTTAGAAAGTCTAAATTATTAAACTAATAATAATAATAATAATAATAATAAGCTAATCTTTTAATGGAACTGTTTGCGAAGTGATTCACGGGTTTAAAATTTATTTACGAATCTAGCTACAGTCGCCAACCTCAAGCCCATGTCTCTTCATTGTTCTGTTATCTTTCAAGGTTTCATTGCTCTGCTCTATTAACTGGAATATGTGTTTTCCTTGGTTACATTGTTTGAATTCTTAGAGCTCGTTTTTTCTGGGTTTGAGCAATTGTGATATTTTACAAACAAAATTGAAATCGTGTAAGTATTTAATGATAAAAATAAATAAAATCAAAATAAAAAGACAGACTAATGAATTCTCAAAAAAATATGAATGATTTAGTTTAATTAAATCAAACCTAAAAGACTAAATAAAAATTCACCCTTTAATATAAATATAAACTTCCAATATTTTTGTTTTAGATTTTAGTTTTTTGTCAATACTAAAATTTTAGAACCTAATCAATAGGCAATTTTACTAAATATCTTGAACTATCTACACAAAAGGTAAAAAAAAAATGTTTTGCTTGTAGCCGCCTCAATGCAAAAACAGATAGAAAGAGAGATTTTGATACAAATTTAAAGCAGGTATGAAAACAATAAAATTTTAATTCAAAGCAAAATGTTATGTTAAAACTCAAAAGAATTGCAACCAATCAAATCAAAATTAAAAAGCTATATAAAAAAAAATATAAGCCAAGCTTCAACTTCTTTTGATAAATGCAGTGTCATCCTATGCTTTTTAGAACTACTTTTCTCATGTAGGAACTACAATAATACCATATTTGAGTTTGTAGTTCAATACTACAGAAAATCTCTCAAATATCCTGCCAAGAAATTGTAAAAGGAAAAAGAGAAATAACATCAATGTAGGAGCAAAAATGATAGCAGTTCGCATTCCCTTGAATAATTTCACTTCACAGAAAGCAACCAGCCCAGTCATTATACACTTGACAACATGCCTAGCTAAGCCAACAATACACAGCAAAAGCTACATGAGTGAGAAATTACTTGAACCTGAATGTGGTAAATGGTCACCGTCGGCCTCTTCTCCCTTTCACCCAATTCCCTCTTCCACGGCCTCTAAACGCTGATCTACTCGACTTTAGCCTCAATGACTGGACCCCCCTCTTTTCACCCCATGTTTCTCTGTCCTCCTTGTCCTCCTTATACTTGGCTGAGCTTCTAGAAATGAAAGAAATCTCTCGTGATCCACCTGGTCCCAACTTTACATTATTTGGAAGTCCAGAAATCTGTCGGTCATCTCCAAGAGCTGCCACCCTCTCTCCCAGAGGAAGAGACTCTTCCTCTCTGAGTGATGCCTGGTTCCAGAATGCCTCTGCATGCCTTTCATCCTTCACTTCATATAACCTACATATTTTAGTGAGATGGGTAATTAGTAACCTAAAAGTATTTTTTTTCTTGTGAATATTCGGACATGGAAAGGCCCTATCTCAGTCAGTGCAACTCTTCCTCCCAACACACAGTTGGGAGCTTAGGTGCATGCATGCATTTATTTATTTCCAATTGATATTTGCATATTGATATCATATGCATAACTCAACTTAAAAAAGCTTCAAAAGCCATACCTTGGAACTCGTGATTTCTCTTTTATTTTGCTCTTCTTGTTGCTGGGCTCATCATCTTCTGATGACTGAGATGAGGCATCAGAATCACTCGAATTCTGATCTTCACCATCCATTATGCGTTCAAAATGTTCCTCTACCAAAGAAGGTTGCTTCTTGGAAGCCATAGGATGTAAAGACAAAAACTCTTGCGATTGTTCATCAATCTCAAATCCCTAGATAGAAGAATAAGAAAAGGATAGCATTTAGTTTATAAATGGTCTCAAGTACTAGTCAGACAAATAAGAAAGGAGAGCATGCAAATAAGATCTGAAAGCAAAAGCAAATCATAGAGAAACAAATGGCAGACAAACAAGCCCAGATTTTTTTTTATCGAAGACCAAAATCTATGCCATGGTTGGATTTTTTTTTTTTTTTTGTATAATTAAACTAACTTTGGATGCAAATATATATATATATATATATATATATATATATATATATAGACACTCACAAAGTGATATGAAATTTTTTTTTTCCATGCAACACTTTAGACAGAAACATTAGACTGAAAAGGCATATATACTATTTCTATATATCATCACAGGAAGTTTATCTCTAATTTCTTAAAAATCATTGAATAAAAATGTTATTAGAAACTATATTATGTTCAGAATTCTTGATGCAGCAATTGCTTCTGTTAAGCTCAGTAAGCATTAAACAGAAATTTTGATGAGTATCATTTCATGAACCTAGGACAAAATGGAGGGAAAAAATCTAAGCTGAATCCATAGTAAACTGCCAAAATATGTGTCATTGATACCTCTTTTTCGAACAATGCCGAAAATCTCTGATCTTCAAATATCTCACTGTTAAATCCTTTCCTTTTCTTGGATGATTTTTTTGTCTCTGTTTCATCGGTATCTTTCTTTTCATTCTCAGCTTTTTCATTTTCAAGAATGCGAGCTGCGAGTTTGCGGTTGACTATTGGTAATTTTGTATTATTCTGCAGGAAGAAAAAAATTGTAAGAATCTGTTCAAATTAAAGAAAACTCCATTCAATTCCCACTCTAGAACATTACAAGTACTTTTGAATAATATAAATATAGCACCTCTGAAGCTTATGCAAACATATAGATAGTATAGAAGGATTATTTCTAATTTCTGTTTAACTGAAATCGGCATATATTGCACATATATACATTGCCTATGTGCATGCAAGTTCAACTACAAAAAGTATGGTAGCAAATTCCCATTTTTGCCCCCCTCATGTAATATTTTCTCTGGAAATGAACTCAGATTTGTAAAATCAAGCCACTATCATCATATCAATAATAAGAATCAATTGTGTACTCTTACAATTTCCATGCCAACAAGATGTCAAACTGTATTCCTAAATGTAGTCCTAAAAATCTAGAACCCACCTTTCACAAAGAAGGTAAGCATTTCCAATAACATACTTCACATTATTTAGGTAGTAAAAATAAAAACCTGTCTAACCCACGTTAAATATAATATGCAAGAAAAAATTAACAGATTATCACGTTAAATATTGACAAGCCACTATCATGTCTCGTATAGAAAATTTCCCTCCTAAGTGAATGACAAGATGAAAAATAGCAAATGAAACAATAGAGAAAATCAGTTTAGGATTAAAGGCTGACCGTAATCCGCCTTCCGCGTTCAGATTCCAGTTTCTCTTTTTTCCGCTGTTCTAGGTAGGTTTCATAAACAAAAGGATCAGCCCACGCTTTTGCCTGCATAGAAGTCCACATAAAATAATATCATAGAACACCAAAAAGTATACTTTTTTCTTGATATCCATATATGCAGTGGCCCTTGAATAGAACCTAAAAATTACTGACACATATGAGATATAAGTTTCAACTTTCAAAGCATAAGATCAACAATGAATTGACAACTAAGTCAGAAAAGCTTGCAACTACAAAAAATTAATTCAGTGAACTCAATTCAACTAAGGTTTTAATCCTAAAGTAGCTGGGACAAACAAAGACGTGCCTAAAAATTAATTTTAAGCAAATTGGTTTCATAGACAATCAAAGAACAACTGAGTTGACACAGAGAGGATACTGCAACAGCACTTTTGGATAAGATATCACAGCTAAAAAGGCTGATATCAATTTTTATTATACTTTGCAAACAGGCCAATTTATATCTTTCTTAAATTTCTTAGCTTTGCCAACAAAATTTTGATCAATGGGAACAGTGAAACAGAACCAAACCTAAACATCACTCCAGGATTTTTTTTTTCCTCAACACACGAAAGCTCCCTCCCAGGGATAAAGAAGAACGATAACTAGCACATACATCTTTAACTAGAATTGTTAGTTTTCTCAAATAGCAGCTAGCTTACAGCAAAAAAACAAGCATGTTGTGAAACATACAAACCTTCTTATACAGCCGGTAATCAATGAAGAAACCGTGCATGTAGGCTCTCAGAAGATTGGTGCCAATTAAATTTGTCAAATTCAATTTTTCAAGATCTTCTTTTGTCAAAAATTTGTAATTGTCATATATGGTTGTTTGTGCATCCTCCTCCAGCTCTTCCTGCAAAAAAAAAAAATAATAATAAAATAGCATCAGTATTGTAACACAGAGATCCTAAATGAACTAAAATGAGTATAAAAAATTGATGACATCTTGAAACACACCGTTAGATTTTCAATCATAGAACACCACTTAGGAGAAGGTCCCAGAGAAGGAATAAAGTAGGATGGTATCTGGCTGCAGTCCAAAGCCAGAAACATCAAACCACTGTTTTTGAATACACATACATCATTTATTTTTCCAGCGGTTGGTTCAATGCTTGTCATGCCATCCCCCTGAAGAGAATGAAAATATCAACAAAATAAAAAAATAAAAATCAAGAAGATATTATCTAATGATCAATAATATCAGATATATTCTATTTATCATAACGAAATTACCCCACCAAAAAGGACTCGATATGTGAACAGACACATATAATTGCATATATTGGCAAACATTCTTTTAAATCAGATGGCAGCAGAAAGCCCCTCCAAGAAAAAAATGAATACATAAAATGGCAATGATATTGATATGTTCAGTCAGTTCCTTTGACACATGTTGTCAAAATTCATTATCAAGAATCAAACTCTTCCAAAAAGACCATCAATCTCACTACCATTTTAGCTTGGAGCTACTGCAGAGTTACCATTTATCATATTTTATCATTTTATTACGTTTTCCTTAAAATTCAATAATGAAATGTGAGAAATAGTAGCAGTATAACTTCAAGCTAAAATAATTGTGAGATCAATATATTGTCTTTGGGAAAGAGCTAACGATTGACATGTGTAGTCAGTTCCTTTGACACAGATTGTCAAAACTCATTATCAAGGATCAACCTCTTCTAAATAGATTATCAATCTCAATACCATTTTAACTTGGAGCTACTGCAAAGTTACAATTCATCATATTTTATCATTTTATCGAGTTTATCCTCTAAATCCAATACCTAAATACTATAAGCACACCAAAAATAATGCCCAATGCTTATTTCTTTTAATCTTATTTGTAATATTAGTTTGGAAGCATGAAACATAATGTTTCTTTTATATCTTCGTTCGATATCGAATTAAAACTAACTTTAAAACTTTCTCAAGTTATTAAGAAATCAGATATGGAACGTTAATATGATTAATAGGATCTTTCAAAAATTATACAAAAAAACAGCAAATAACATGTGCAACCTTTTTTTTTTTTCCAAATACATGAGAATTTGTTATACAATAACAGCAGCAAACAGCTGATAGAAAGGCGAATTATGATGTATGTGGTCGTGGCCAGAACAAAATGTGCACTAATGATCCCTTTTTTTTCCCTTTTTAGGTGATTATTAGAAGGTATGTTTGTAATTGCTTGATATCAAATGGATTTCCAACATTTGAGGCTATTCCCAGTGTTTAGTCAAAAGATATCAAATGTTAGCACTTTAAGATAAAACTAGTGTCCTCAAATTTTGTGGTTACTTCACGCTCTTGGTTAAACAGTTGAGGCCTCAACTGCTGAACTAAACAAGCAGTTAACAGCAATAGAAGTTTTGTTTTACTTGTATTTAAGAGAAATAAAAAAAAAATCGTAGCAATAACAGTCATAATGATGATAATTGCAAGAAGGAAGAAGTATGATGATATCTTAGGAAGTGTCATTTTTCCCCCTCTTTGGTGGCTAAGTAACCACAAAAATTTTAGCCAAGGCAAGAAAGATCCCATCCCTCTCCTCAAAGAATAATAAACAGAAAAGCATAAATATCAAGGAGCTTCCTCAACATATTAATCATAAGGGTCGGAGGACAAGAAAAAAAAAATATCCCTTACCGTCTCAGGATCCCATATTCTAACTACATGATTATCCGTAGTAATTAACTTGCGCCGTTCAGAATTGAGAGTATGATGCCACTTAATATCCAATATTGGGCTGCCATACCTATGTAAAAATAACAGCATTTCCAACCAACAATATGTCAAGAAAAGAAGAACCCATATCATAATTAGGCACAAACAACAACCAGCAAGTACAAGTACACGCACATATGATCCTTAACCCGTATGGGATGTGAAGATCGCAGATCATAGAGCAACACCTGCATATTGAACAAGATAAAGACTATTCAACTCAACCAAGGCATTAAAGAGACTGACAGCCTATAAAGTATTAATTCAAAGAATTCAAATGAAAAAAAAAAATATATATATATATATATATATAAAATTCTGGCACACCGATGGAAAGGCACAAGGAAGGAATGACGATGGCAATAGTCTTCTACTAAATGGATCTTTGGTCAAATGATCTTCTCACATCTTCACTCCAAATAAATTTTAGAAACATGTTATTTGGAGCCTTTCTACTTTTTTTTCCTCTCTTTGAACCAACCACCAAGTTTACCTCATGATGCAAACAAAGAAGCTTAAGAAAAATCAAGCTTAAAGAATCAAGAAACTTAGTGATATGATCTCAAGTAGGATCCTGTGTATATCAAATTTTAATCAATCTTATTTAATTAGTTTTAGTATAATATATTTATGAGTTGTATAATTATACTAAAATTAAGTATATTAGTGAGTTTTGAGTCTGTTTTGTATTAGTTTATTTTTTATTTTATTTATAAGTTTATCCTTATCTAGGAAGTTTGCTTGGTTTAGAAAGTTTATTCTTAATTAGGAAACTTAAATTAAGATTTTCATATAGTTAAGTCCCTATAAATATTTAGTTAAATCCATATATTCAAAAACTATAGATTTTGATTAATATAAACTTTGTGAGAAATTATCTCAATTTTGGTTCTTACTATAATCATTAGAACTTATCAAAACTAATCATTTTGTGGCATTCACTATTATACCAAGGTTCTTGACACAGATTCGTCAATGGGTCGAGATTTTCTTGTTCAAATCTAATTTGGCTTTCCAAGGGGTCGCATACCATGCATAAAGGTGTTAGGTCTCAAAACAAGTCGATTGGAATTCGCGATAAGTTCTAATGATTCTAACAAGAATCAAAATTGAGAAAATTTCTCACAAAATTTATATTAGTCAAAATTTGAAATTTTTGAATATATGGATTTAACTAAGTATTTATAGTGACTTAACTATATTAAAACCCTAATTTAAGTTTTTTAGTTAAGAATAAACTTTCTAAACCAAATAAGCTTCCTAGATAAGAATAAACTTATAAATAAAATAAAAAATAAAACCTAAATTTGTTTTGGATTATAAATGAATACAAAACAGACTCAAAACTCACTAATATACTTAATTTTAATATAATTATACAATTCATAAATATATTATACTAAAACTAATTAAATACTATTGATTAAAATTTGATATGGACAGGACCCTACTTGAGATCATATCACTCAGAGCTTAGTCTAGATTTTATATAAGCCTTATTTAGAACATGATTGAGTATACTATCTAGTGTCTCTAGAGTCTTACAAGTTTACTTCAGCGAATTAACTGCTAGCCCAGTCCTTTAGAAGTTCAAGATTGAAAAGTTTTTTGCAACTTCCAGCACTGCTGAAAATACCGGGCTGGAAGTTTTGGGTTTACTTATATAAGTCGTTATTGGTTTAGGAAATTATTTCTATGGGAATCCAAATTCTTAGAGGATTAAGATTAGTTCTGAGTCCTGAGTCCCTTGCTTTTTAATAAGAAAATAAATTTTAAGAAAGAAAGTACATGGAGGATAAATTATCCTCCAGAGAAAGCCAACACACAACTACAAGCAAAAGCATAAAGAGAACAACCAAGTGGAATGACACTTAGCCCCCCGAAAGCTTCTGAAGCACAAGCCCAGGGAGAAGATAAGAAAGCCACCTTGTCCTCGCAAACTACATGATAAACTCTAGTTTTGAAAATGAATATGTCCCTCTCCAACAAATAGTGGAGAAAATTGCCAATGCTCCTAGAAAAATTACCAAAGTGGTACCAAATTGTTGAAACCAACTTGCAGTATAAAAAACAAGTAAGGGTTCGACTAATTATGCCTACAACACATAGCACATCAATCAAGAGATAAAACCTTATTAGGGCCCTCGCTTTCCAGAAAATCATTAGTATTTACCTCATGGAGAACAAGAAATCAAACATTCATTGTTTTTAAGGTTCAAAACAATCTTCAATCTGTGAATATCCATATTTGTAATGCTTTCCAAATTTATTAATCAATACTTCATTGAATAAAACTCCAGCAACTATACTTCTTATTCTGTGATTCATTTCAACCTAAGGCATGTGCTAATGGGAATCTCATGTGCAACACCTAAGGAAGTTTAGGCATGGAGCCTAAACCCTTCTTTTACTGCTCATAAGGTACTGTGCATGTGGTTAAACTTACAACCAATGTAGGTTTAGGCATGGAGCCTAAACCCTTCTTTTACTGCTCATTGGGTACTGTTCATGTGGGTTAAGCTTATCAAGTAGACATCCCAGTTGCCTACCTATTTTCTTTTCCTTCTAGCCTCAATACAACCAAAACCTAACCTGCAGGGCTTCCTACATCACCTCATCAATAATTACAAAATCAAGATATATCCAATTCATTCCCAACCTTCCCAACCGCATGCCCATTTCTCACTGCTCTCTGACTTCATTTCATAGTTGACATTAGCTGTTTGCTGTGCCCCCTACATATGTCAACAGTCCATAGTGCAATGTGCATTCCCCACCATACCAACACAAGGCCACTTTATCATTGTTTCCCTTCTTATCATCAATCCTTAGTTAGTCATTTCTCATGTAAGGCCTTTTAAATAAATATTACCATCATCAATCCTTAGTTAGTCATTTCTCATGTAAGGCCTTTTAAATAAATATTACCACCACAAATCTCATGTGAGCATTTTCCAAATGCAATCCTGCTCCCCATTTTAATAAAAAAAGCACTAAACTTACTTATCCTATTTGGAAAAGCAAACATTTTCAAGGAGGCCGATTACCAACACCACTCATATTCTTCAAAGCTTAACATCTTTTAAATGTTTGCATCTCTGCAGCAACTAATATTGGGAGTGAGAAACACTATAGAAAAGTCAGACTATAGTACTTTGACTTTTCATAGTGGATGATAAATTATAGGCACCCTAAGTAATGGAAGAGAATATCCGACTGTTTTGAAGTGGAAGACAAAGTGGAATATGGATAAACTTTAACAAGTGCAATGGCATTTGCCAGATCCAGTAACATGGCAGTATATCATACCTTATATAGAAATTAGTCTATTATGTCACCTTATAGTGTTCTAATTTTTTCATAGTGTTCTAATTTTGATTAAAAAAACCATTATTATCTTGTCCATTCTACCTATCCTTCCATTTAGTACTCTAACAATATGCATGGCTACAAAACAAAAACTGCAACCCCCCACTGAGCACCCCAACACCCTTACTTTAACTTCAATGTCAATTCTTCTATCACTTGAAAAGGAATTTTAATGTACTCAATACTCTCGTGCAGATGGGTTTTTCTGGGTCCACCACCTCACTTTATGCTCGATATTATATGAATTATTGTCATTAATAAAGCCAAATAATGTTCGAGCTCTATGTAAAATAGAATGAGATTGAAATAATAATTATGAATACATGGTTATGATGAACATCATACCTTCCCAGTGCTACTTCCAACAGCCATGATGAAACCCCCATCCTCATCAAACTCTAATGCAGTTACCTCCTACAAATCCAGATAAACGGTTAGAAAGCATTTTCAGGCAATCATAGATGCATGCTGTGACATGGCAGAAACAATGCCAAGATACTAGGTATCATTTTTATTTCATCTTTCAAAAGTGGTAGCCAGATAAATTTATATCAAAAATATGCCTAGTCATGTGCCAGGCCCCTCGACCCACAGTTCCTCACTACCCCATATAAAAGGGTGAGAAAACAAGTAATGAACAAAACGAAGACCTGTATCTGATATAAAATTTCCTGAGTAGTTAAGAACCAGCCATACACAGAATGTCCAGTGAAGAATTATCAATACAAGCAATGGTTTGGAGTCTAGCATTTCGGTCTCAAATCTAAGAAAATATTTTCATAACAATTCCAACGAGAAATAAATACAAAGAAGACAATTTCCACATGCATGGGTCAAGCGAGAAACCTTACCTGGTCAACATCACCAGCGGGAGCAACAGCATTAATTCTACCAACTGAAGATCTCATCCTCATATCAAAACATTCCACATCACCAGTCTCACCACCACAAGCAACCAGCCCATGATGCTTGCTGAAATTATAACACTAACCATCTCAGTCTTGGTGAACCATATGTCAACAGCCAGAGATATTAAACACAAAACTATAGTAAGATTCACCAACAACCTACGACAAACTACATTTAGGGCCGGTGATTTTGTGTTGAGTGAAGACAGAAATCGTCCCTGCAAAAATGAAAGTAAATCATTTCAGAGATACAGATTCATGCATATAATATAACAGTTGATAAGGATGGTAGGATATTTTAAAAACAAGCTAAATAAAGTCCTTTGAAGGTATTTACTAAATAACTGAGGTCAAACTAAACTTTATCAAGCAATAAATATACGCACATTAGCAATTGATGAAATTAAAAAAAATAAAAAATAAATCATTATACTTTACTGTATTCCAGCAGTCCAACCAACCCATGTCAAACTCATAATAGGTTCATATAATGGATATGAGACTTGGCCTTGATCCACTACCGACATTGGAGATACATACATAGCCAAGTCCAAGCAATTCTAAATCCTACCCAATTTTGAAAAATAGTTCAACTACAAATGCCTATAAAGTCACCCACCACTACAAAACCTCGCAACCCCCCTCCCCCTCCCTTTTCCACATAAAATATGATATCAGTATATATCGATGCATCCTACACTAATAAATCAGAACCATTTAAATAATATTCCCTCTGTCCACAAATAATAGTCCACTTCTGATTTAGCACAAATATTCAGAATTGTATGCCTTTTACCCTTATAATTACCACTAGTAGCACTTATTATTCCAAAATAATGTGAGTAATAGTAAGCATACTAAAGAGTACAATTGGAAACACAATAAAAATTGAACTTAAAAAGAAAAGTGGATCTTTTTTTTTTTGGACATCCCAAAAAAAAAGTTTGGACTATTATTTGTGGATGGAGAGAGTAAGAAATACTGCAAATGCAATAAAGACTATCACAACTTAGACAATGTTAGCAAAGTTAATACCTGTTCTAAATTGATACGATATAAATCTGGAGACGAAGCAGCACAAAGCAAGTCACAAGACCAGCAATCATAAGCAATATCCCTTCCCATCCTGTGGAACACAGAGATATAATTGAGATTTTTCACTCTATATACTGATAAAAGAATAATTTAGTAGAGGGATAAAGGAAAAAAAATAATAAGGGAGATAATGAGTCCTTTACATATCACTCACAAAGTATAGAATCCAACAAGAGAATGCCAAGATTAGGGAAGCAAGGTAGAGAACAAGTAAATGCAAAATACATATTAATTGTAATTCACTCCAATGCATGGATCGTAAACCATAAAACAGAATAAAATTCCTGGTAGGGGAATTCATTGTATTCAATGAGAGACATTGTGGCAAGGAAAGCAGGAAGCATTCCATAAAGGTACTATATAAGTATTCTTTTGAGCATAGATTACTTGTAAACAGAAATTAGAAAAAGTTAGTCTATATATTAGCATATATAATGCAACTTCTCTAGATCCCTGAATTGTGGTCCCTAAGCTTGTATTTGTTTAAGCATTCCAAATAATAAATTAACTGTAGTATAGTAATATGCTGTAGTGAAGTGAGAGCATAAAATATAGCGACTGAAAAAACACGAAAGGAAGAAGATTAATAAGCAGAGGAAAAACCTTGGAATCCGCAAGCTGTAATGTTTTCCGTATTTTGCATGCAAGCAAACAGAACGATCAGCACATAAAAATGCAAGCTTTGAATAGTCATCATCCAATATCTACATAAAAAAAAATAAAAGAAATAAAAAAAAAATTGTCACTAGATAAACAAGTAAAGAGAAGCACTTTAATCTAGTCTTTCTAGATAAACAAGTACAGAGAAGCACTTTAATCTAGTCTTTCTTGCCACCATCTACCCATTTTTATTTTGAGTTTTTAACCTTTTTTCTTTCCTCTCTTTACTTTTCCTCTCTTAATAGCCTGAAAACTTAGGAATATGAAGGCTGTCCAAAACAAATGGTACATATACACTCAACTCTACTCGACTTAGCTTAGCTTAGCTTTAATCCCAAAATTAATTGGGATTAGCTATGTGGATTCTTTGTTTCCACTCTAACCAATGATACATATACTACAGATAAATAATCACGTCAAATTTGTTATTCCTCTCAACTTGCAAAACCATGGAGTGTATTCCTACAGTTTCACTAACAACAATTATTCAAAATTAACATGCAGAGCCTAAAAAATTAAATCCATTAAATGAATTATAGTATCTGGAAATCGTATAGCATGCCTGAAAATTAATTATCTCAGAATCCAAGTGTCTTTCGAACTTCATTGACAATTGCCTAACTTCATACACTTTTACTTGAGGTGGATATATTCCTGCATTTTAGAGAAGAACATTTACTTTAATTCACTGAGAAATTCATGAAGGACCAACTTCAGAAGTGCAATTAACCTTGTCTTTTTTTTTTAAATAAATAAATAAATATATATATATATATATATATAATCAAAACTATAAATTGAAACTCTGAAGCACCTGATGCAATAACATACTCTCCATCAGGAGTTACTTTGATTTTGGTTGTAGCAGTTTCAAAACTCAAGTCCTGAAGCACTTCCACTCTTTTCTGATAATCTAAAAGAACAAAAAAATAGAAAACAAAAAAAAAAATCAAAGCACTGTGTGAACACCAGAAGTGAAATCAATAACTTACTTTTGTCTTTGCGCAAAGCTCGTTGCTTCTTGGGATCAAGCCAGGTGGCAAAAGAGCGTTGCTCCGATGAAACAGTGTACATCTTTACTCCGTTTATGGAGGTCGCCTTCAAGCTCCTCCCACGGGCCGCCATTTTTTTCTTCCTTCTGGAGCCTTTTTCGACTTCTAAATAAATTACAGAACTCAAATGATATATTAAAAGTTGTGATTTAAGTTAGGGTTTATCAAATTTTTCAGCGGTCTGTTATGCTCTAGGCACAAGCTTTAGCAGAGACGGTAGAGGCAGGGGAACCTTAGGTTAAGGTATTGTGTGTAGATACCGTATATGGTGGGCTTTTTTCTTTTTTTTTTCCTTTAACCTAACAGGAATGGTACCACGTTAGTATGCCATGTCATAAAAATGGACTCCTCCCAAGTTTCCAACGTGGAGTGCAAAGTGGTAATAGGCAAAAACTTATATATAAAAAAAAAAGGTTACCGTCATTGTTAGATTTTTATTATTTTTTTTTTTAAAAAAAAAAAGCCCACCATATGTGATGATGGGGTGTTTGAATTTTTAACTCAATCCAGAAAAAATACAATTAAAATTTTAATTGGAGAATAAGCGTCAATTTGATATTTTTAAAAAATTCAATTAAAATATATTAAAATTTTCGAATTAGTAATTTTGAATCCTCACCTTAAAGATCTCAACATTTATAATAATATTTTGAATAAAAAAATAAATATAAAAATTTATGATTAATTTCCTTTTTACTTATTAATTTATTTATATAAGACAAAAATATATTATGAATATAAATGATAAGGGATAACATAATTCCATATATTAATTCTCAAATTCAACAAACTTATCTAAGAGATCACTCACTCATGGACTCGAAGAACTCATTTGATTAACATCATAATTTTTCCAAGTTATGAATTTATCTAGCAAGGGATCTAACTATTTGTACGCCTTGTCGTATAATATTGACCTTATACGAAATGACATCAATATTTATACATCCAATTCACTTATATTTTATCTCAAACTAAGTTTTTATTTTTCATCTAATTTCAGTGATTTGTAATATTTTCAGAATCGAATTAATTAAAAAATCAATAAAAATAAAGGATCAGAAAGTCAAGGATTCGATCGTGATCGAATCAATTAAATCGAAAAAAATCGATATATATATATATATATATATATAGTTTGACATTTATTATATGTATGATAAAAATAAATATAATGCAATTATAACTAAATCAATAATTTATATAAAATCATATTTCTTATTATGTCAATCAAATCCATTAAATCAAAAGTTATATATAAAGTAAGATATGAACATTCACTTAATCAAACATCTACTCAAACAATAGGATAATATATTATAGGGTAATGATTTTGGCATCAGGTAAAATTGAAATAAAACTATTAAAATTTTTTTTTTATAAAAAAAAGTTTTGATAAAAAAAATGATCCGCTTGAACTAAAAAAATTTGTTCGACTCATTGATTTTTTATCTGATTTTTTAAGGATAAGAAAAGAGGGTTGACAAACTATCTTTAGATCAATTCTCAATTTTTTCAATTCAATCGATTGATTAGGTCTGATTTTAATAATAATGGTGATTTGATGTGATTAGAAGTCATTAAATATGCCACTATAACAGCTATAACCTATCGATACCGACGTCGAGAAACATCATGGTCATGCCCTTAGCAAATCTTCTTGTAACGGTGGTTAAATATAGACAGATCAGCATGCCAAACACGTCAACCATAGAGAAGCGCCTTGTCCTATCTAGGGGGTGTTTGGTACAACGATAGTTAAATGTGCGATTGGTATAAAAATGCGATTGCCAAATCGCTAATCACTAAAAGCAAACTATAGCTGCTTATGAAATTTGTCGATTGAAAAGAAATTTTGCTATAATCGGAGTTTTTAGTTGGCCAACCAAATATCACAAATTTTTTCAATTGGTGACGCGCATATTGACAATCGACTATTAGAAGTGTTTAATTGGCCAATCAAACAGCCATCTAATTAGGTTGTCAAGACCCTTCCATAATCTACTACTATTTGTGTATTAACTATCATCCAACAGTGGTAGAGAGGAATGCAAGATTTTTAAAAGGGAAAACTCCCTCAGATCTAGAGAAAAATATATAAATTTTAAGAAGTAACATTATAATAATAGAATAAATTTATTTAAATATATAAAAATAATAAAAAGTATCAAACAATAAATTAAAAATTATTATAATATCATTGAAAAAATAAGAAAATTGAAAAAGAAAATTAAAAAATAAAGAAAATTAAGTAGAATTAGAAAGAAAATAAAGAAAAAAGAAAAAATTGAAAGAAAATTAGATTAAATAATAATTTATTAATAATTACAGAATTAATTTTTCAAAATAAAATAATTATTTTATTAATTTAATAAGTTTTAGGGACTAAATTATAATTTATTTTAAAATTTTAAAATTATAAGAGAAAAATTAAAGATTAAAATATTAATTTTTAAAATAAAAGAATTATTTTATTAATTTCATAAATTTTAAAAATTAAATAATAATTTTATATTAAAAATCCTAAAATTAAGGGGCACATGCCCCTTGCCTTAATATAAATGCACCTCAGAACAATAGACTATACAGGCATGAAAAGACAAGAGATCAAGCATGAGAAAGAGAAAATTTATTATACACTCTCTAATTTATTTTTTCTCACAAAATCTCTTTAAAATAATCAGCGAGTGCACCTGCTTCCTCAATGTTCTCAATCTCCGTGAATTGCTAATTTAAATATCGGATTAATTATTATTTAATTTTGAAAATTTATTAAAATTAATAAAATAATTTTTATATTTTAATAAATTAATTATTTAGTATTTATCATATGAATTGGTTATTTTATTAATTTTACTGTTAAATATTTATAAAATGATCAAAATGTCCTTCACTTATAAGAATTATTTCGTTAATTTCGATAAAATTTAGAAACTAAATAATAATTAATTTTTAAATTTTTAATTATTTAATATGAATTTTTTAAACTTAATTTTTTATATTTTTTTTTTTATAATTATGAGGTTATATATAAAGAGAATGATAAAGATAGATTATGAGTTTTATTTTAGAATAATATCTATAATTTAAAAGAAATTAAAAAAATGGTATTTTAGGTATTAAAAATATTTTTTTTATTTTTTATTTTTTTAACAAAATTTATAAAAAACTGAATAAAATGATTAATTCGTATGACAAAATCAAAATATAAAAATTAAATAGTGAGCAGAAATCATTTTATTCATTTTAATAAATAGTAATTATCATTTCAACAAATATTCAATCCCAACAACTTGATAAAACACTTATAAATAAACAATAATTTTTCACTCAAAACATAAAAAATTTTATTTTTAAAAATAAAATAAATAAAATAAAGATGAATAAATGTTGTCAATTATAATTTAAAATAAAAATTATGTTTTTCATTTAGAAAATTTATTATTTATTATAAAAGAAACTAATAGAAAAATAAATTCAATTTGTTTTCGCAATTTAGTTATATTTTGAAAATCTAAAAGATTAGTTTTACTTTACTTTTAACTTTTGACAATTTTTTCTAAAAAATTACTCAATTTCTCTATAAGTAAACAAATACAAGAATTTTCTATTGAAAACAAATACATGAATTTTCTATTGATTGATTGTTGTTATTAATTAGACTTAATTCTATTCATAATACTTTTATCATTTTCAAAATGACTAGTCGGGTGTTTGCAAGTTTTGGGTGGGAGACCACAATGGAGAATCTACGCAATCTCTTCTCTAGCTATGGGGAATTGACAGAAGTTGTGGTAATTCTTGATACAAATATGGGAAAATCGAAGGGATATGCTTTTGTTATACGTAAGCATGTTTATGGTGCATTATTAGCTTTGAAATAGCGAAGCAAGAAAACTGATGGTTGTGCGACTGTTACTTCTTGGTTGTTCTGTTTCTTTGTTCGTCTTTCCTTTTTTGAAAAAAAAAATGATAGAGATGAAAAATAAAATGATAGTGATGAAAAATTTAAGGAAAAATAAGAAGTATTTTAAGGACTGAATCCATTTTCAGAGCGAAAAAAAGCAAAACCTAAAAATTAAATTATAATTTACTCTCAAAATCGACCAATAGTTTTTTAAAAAAAAAAAAAAAACTATTTTTATATTTTATCCCATTGACTTGTTTGATTAATACGAATAGATACATGGCATTTTTAATTTGTAACAGATTATGATGGATATCTTGAATTATACCTTCAATAAATAATTTGTAAAAAAATAAAAAAATAAAAATTAATGCACTCATGTTGAAATTTAGCAGGGAGAGATTCTGGATTTGTGTTTTGTGAGAGAAAAAACAGGGGATTTGTAGGAGGGAAAGGTCTAACAAGAAAAGATAATAAGTCAATATCTGGACCAAAGGATCAGAAACTAACTTCATAAGAACAAACCATGCGATCAAAAAAACTAAATGCAAACTTCATCATTAAAAATTCCTGTAATTATAACTTCTCTCCACTAATCAATAAAAGCTCAGGACATTCTTTGTGCAGCCTCCTTTGCTAAGAGTCTCTCCTTAGCCTTGGTCTTGGCTTGAGATTTGGACCCCATGATACCACCACCCCATTTCTTGCGATGTTCATCAAACTTGTCATTGAAGTTGGCCTAAATTTAATTGAAGAAAATGGTGAGTACTTTAAACAAAAATAAATTAATTTCAGAAATAAGTAGGCCATGTGAAAACAATAGTTATTCTGTTAGAAAACTGTTGGTTTAGTATGAAAGAAGCAATTGGAATAACTTGCCTCTTAAGTGTCTAACAATATATGAAAATAATTCACATTAAATGATAAAACCAAGACTATGCTATTATGGTCTCCCGTCACAGCCACAAATGTATTATTTATTACCTTAACTGCCTCCAAAATCTTGCTAAATTCCAATTTATCTTCATTCTTCACTGATGTAAGGCACAGAGCTGCAGCTGTTTTCTTGTGGACAATCTATTTTTATCCAAAAAAAAAAAAATCAAAGGAACACAAATAGTCAATTTTCCAATCACTAATTAAACAAATCATTTAATGGAGGCAATAAGTGCGGATGCCTCACCGCTCCAAGGCGTGACTTGCCCTTTACAATTGCATATGGGACTTCCATTTTTCGGCACAGGGCAGGCAACCAAACAACAAGCTCAATAGGATCAACGTCATGAGCAATAACCACTAATTGAGCCTTGTTCTACAATTATAAAAATAGAATATGTTCAGAAAAAGGAATTGTCAATTATAGGTAATGAGTTATCACTACCATGAGCATGCAAGTGCTGCCCATTCAATACGATAAAGAATTACAAAACAACAAGCCTAACCAAACTGCATTTTATCAACGAATATACAAGAGATGGAAAGGGCAAAGAAATATAAAGTCTGAAAATAAGCTTATCCAAAATCTATTTTCCCAGCATACCCAAGAATCATTACCATATCAAAACAACTTCTCAACTAAGCTGATAAAAGTGCCAAATTATGTATTATCCCTTATTTGCTAGTGAGCAAGGAGTAAGAGCAGAATAGATATCAGAAGGGATACCTGCTCAATGAGGTAAGTGACATGGTTAAGTCCGTATTTGACAACAATGGGTTTCTTTGATTCCACAGTTTTCCCTTCAGCTTCAGCTTGTGCTCTTTGAAGAAGCCTTTCCCTCTTAGCTGCCTTGTCTTCAGGCCTATATTTGAGCAACAACTTAAAGAGTTGTGTGGCTGTAACATGAAAAAAAAGGACAAATTGATATTAGAAAAGATCATCAGCAGATAAATTGACCTAATAATCATAATATCTCCAGCTAAACCCCACGATATGGACAATATTCATGCACACAACTCGTGCAACCTTAAGTATGCAAGGAAATTGGCCTAAAATAACATGAAAGGTTATAAAACTTTTTAGCACAGTAATAAAAATCCTACCAAGGTTTTTGTCAAGCGTCTTTGTAAACTGATTAACAGCAGGGGGAACCTTCAGACGTTGCTTCAGAATCCTCCTCTGCCTCTGAATGCGAACAACATGAGGCCACTTGACAAATCTAGTCAAGTCCTTCTTTGGTGGCAGTGCACCACCAATTCCGAACTGCTTTGGCCGCTTCTCAAACAAAGGGTTGAGAACCTTTTCCTACAATTATCAAGTGGAATCACTAAATTAGTTGAACTTGCCAAAAAAAAAAAGAACATTGAACTATGCTTATATGCGTTAGTTTGAGAGAGAGAGAGAGAGAGAGATCTTACAGGCTTCTTCTTTGCAGCTACAGGGGCCTTCACACCTCTTTTAGGAGCCTGTAACAAATACAAGGAAATAAGCAACACAACACCATGGGCATTTACGAATGAAACAAGAAAACACGAGTTGCCAAACAATCTTAGATTCTGAAATTCAAGCTAAGATCTATTTAGGTTCCTCTCCATTACACGATTAACCTAATTACCATTTCTTTCATATCAATGTTTATTCTGAATCTTATCAACTATAAGTATTCTGAAAGCAAAATTGGGAAATCATGTATATAATCTTGCCAACGAGCCCAGTTTTAATATGTGAAGAAGAAGATCAGCAAACACTTCAAAAGTACACACAGAGAGAACAAGAAAAAAGAAGTACCATTTTCACCGGTGAGAGCAAATCCAAACTTCCAAACCTAGCCGCCGACGCTGTGTTGTGCAGGCGAATACTAAACTAGCAGAGAAAACAGCAGCACGGAGTGGGTTGAGGGTTTTAATATGAAGCACAAAGCCAAACCCTAAATCCGAGTTTTTCAGTCTAGTACTCTTCTTTGTTCTTTTTCCGATTATGGTCCTTCATCTTTTTTAATTTTCAGTTTTTGACCACAAAACTTTTGCTTTTCTTTCTATTATGTGTTTGGAACTCAAAATATATTTAGATAATTATGCCAAACGTTTTGATTTAATAAAAAGATTCAGTTAATATATTTATTTATATAAAATTTTGAACTAATTTTTTTATTATTATTTGAGATGCCAATTAATTTTTATTTAATTATTTCTGAATTTACTTTGCATTATCATTTTTTTTAATAAAAATTTGTGACAAATATCAATTATTTTGTTTTCTGCTTGAATTTAATCAATCTAAAATCCAATCATCCAATTATATGGCTTTCAGTTGTATACATTGATTTTGTCAACCGAAATCATAAAAAAAAAATTGAATTTAGGATCAAATATATATAATTGATGTTAAATTAATATCTTTAGAAAATAAATTTATTAAATTAATTTGATTCAACCTCTTATTAGTTTGATTATCAATTTGATATTTAATTTTCGGGGAAATTTTATCTATACTATAGGTATATCTTGTGTTAATTTTATCTATACCATATGTATATCTTGTGTTAATACAACCAACCAATGATTTTGGATGATTTAAAAAAAGTTGTTCATTGGAAAAAAAAATTTATCATTGTTTTTCAGTGAAAATATACTTGTATCCAAATATATATTGTGTTTTTTTTTATTGCATTAGCTAGTTATATACACTTGATGCGGGTAAGAAATTCAAAATGATATAATTTAATAATAGATGTATATGCTATTAAGACAATAAATTTGAATAATTTCCTCTCTCTAATGATATATATATACAAAATTAGATTTAGTAGATATTTGATAAAATTTTTTGATGCAGTTGCTAGCAACCAAACAATGATAATTAAGTATTACCTGTTTGGTTCCCAATAATGTTCATCTTACCTGTTTGATTACTGAAAGTTGTTAGCTGTTAATAATAACTGTTTAGAAAAATTTCAAAAAGAATCATACTTGTTTAAGTAAAAAAACTAAATTATCCTTTAAAAATAATATTTAAATAAAAAATAAATATTAATATTTATAAATATATTAATAGCAAATATGTAATAATAATTTTATCAAACACTTAAAACAATCAGCTATTAAGTAAACGTTATCAGGAATCAGCTATCAGCCACCAGCTAAACCAAAAGGTGCCTTAATTTTTTTTGCATTCCAAGAATTTTCAATCACAATTATATGGAACAAATGTTAGACAAATTCTCAAATTCCAAATCTCGATAGATTGTCATTTACAACAAATAACAATGTAGTAATCAATATTATAATACAACAATTTTAGATGTTTTGTAGTAAAAGCAATAACAATACCAAAAAATTTGGAAAGAATGTTCATGGTGATGCGTCAACACTCTCGTAATGGAATTACACACGCTTTACAGGTGAGCAATAAAGAAACTTTGATGTTTACTATATGATTCCTCTTATTTTCCTCTTTGTTGCATGCAATAATGCAATATTTTGCTACAAGACTCGTTAGAATTGCCATTGGTGGTTTTAACAGCAATCTTCTTCTATGATCATGTGTCAGTAAAAATTCATTGGACTGTTGCATCTTGAGATCACTTGATCTAACAAATCTCCTGCAAAATAGACAATAAACTGAATTATAAACAACTGAAATAACTGCTCTTAACTAGTACCCTTAAAAACTCATTAGAAAAATCAAATTATAAATAACTGCGCTACTCATATCCTTCTTTTTTCCTGTTTTTTTGTTTAATTGTCCAGTGTATACTTTTTAGCTTGAATTGCAGCTCAATAAAAGGTAAGAAATAGCAGTATATACATTTTTTTTATATACATACAAATATATATATATAAAAAGTGTATCTTGGTGTTGAGAATTGAGAGTTATGGATTCTTAAAAAATAAAAAGTAGTTGACAAGCAAGTTTACCATTTATTTTTGGGAAGTGATGCACTGCTCAGTACTCAGGCATATGGAGCTAACAGGGGCTCTCTTGAGCCTTTATCATATCTGCTGCTATAATAAAAGTACAATGCCAATTGAAATATCCCCAAAAATGTACCAATTCCATTTGGAACCTATATACAGGGCAAAAAATGTAGAAAAATTAAAAGTTAGTAGAACAGACAAATACTTGTGGGAATTGGACACTTATCGGCGATTCGGTGAAGTGATCGATTTAGTCGTGAATATTTTCTCATGGCTTCAAAAATTTGGAAAATATGGTTAGCGAACTCAAATATGGATTGATGAGACACATTTATAACACGACACAAATATGAAATATGGCTTAAGAAGTATGTGAGTTTGCTGAAAATTTAAATTTTTTAAGCCTTCACAACATGTTAAAAACAGATGCAAACTCAAAATTAAGTTTGTATCAGAAATGGTACTTACATAAAGGAAAGGATCAAATTTCAACATTCCATATGCAAAGAAAGAGAGACTCATGAGGAAGGTTGCAAGAGAGAGAGAGAATGGCATGTACTCAACACTCCTTGTTTTCATCACCAAATTCTGGCATACAAATGTGCATAGAACCATAAGCGATAACATAACCAAATGAACTATGGAAATTGGGAAAATGCCTAAATGTTTCAGATGAACTTACAATGACAAAAAGTGGGGAAGCGAACATGGAAATGAGCGAAAAAACACTTAAATATCCCACAAACATCTGCCGAGCATGAGAGTGAAAAAAAATCATGCTCACATATACTATTATAACAAATAGAGCACAAACTACAGCCAGAAGTCCAGCCATCTTTAACTGCAAAAACATTCAAAGAACAAACAAAATGGTCATGAAATATGCAAAAAGGGCAGCAAGAATCTGAAGAAACTTTGAATACCAGAAAAAGAAAAATAGAGGGATTGATTACCTTTTTGCCTTTATCAGCATACAATATGAAGATGCTTATGTAAATCAATTGAAAAATTGCACCAACTGAATTGACTGTTGCAACCAATATGATACCGGGCGATACAATAGGCAAGCCATACCATAGGCAAATCAAGCAGTTCAAGAGAGAATATACATAAGGCAATCCTGAAAATTGTTCTGTTGATTGGCTTCTGATAATTCTCCTAAATGTTGGTCTGAAAAAAAAATGCAAGATTTAGCTTTTTGTCAATAAGCAATTTTCATTCTAGCTCTTTAACTCAGATGATAAAGGGTTATTACAACTTACATGGGTGATACAAATAACACAAAAGCCAAGATGTTCCCTGTCATTAAGTAGTAGATATTATCATATTAGAATAAATCTCATAATTGTAGATAAGGCAATAACATTTTAGGATAGATATTCAGTAACTTTTCTGGGCACATTGTCAAAATTGGTAGTATAATTTTAGGCTTTTAGCATACCCATTTAAAGATTGAGCATTTGAATTCTGGAAAGCAATAATTAACAAGTTATCATACCCAATTTAGTAATCTTTGAACAGCAAACTACCAACAAGAAGAGGGAAATCATGAAAAGCTTTGGCAAATTGAGAAATAAATAAATAATTACATAGGCTTCTGAAAAAAGAAAGCATTTGTTCTATTCATGTGTATATTTAAGGCATAAATTAACAAAACAAGAATTGAACCGAAAACGGAAGAAGCAGCATTACGAGAGAATTAAGAGAGGAAAAAGACAAGTTAATTAGTTACTTACCAGCAATTCCAGCTGCATCACTGCAACCTGAGAAAACTGACGACAACCCAAAAGAGAGCATCTGTCGATCTATTGATTGAACCCCAAAGACCAAAACCCAACTCTCTCTCTTTCTCTTTCTCTTTCACTGTCTTTGGACTTCTTATACATTAAAAATTACAGTGTCAAGGACAATTTTGTCAAAGAATGATTATCAAGAAAGGAAGCAAGATTATCAAGAAAGAAAGCTTCTTATCCAACCTATAAGGCGTAGTTTGAATGATAAAGACTTTGATTTTTTTTGGAGAAAATCTTGGGATCAAGTCCATCTTCAATAATATAATAATTAAATGTGTAACTTATAAAAAATAAATATGATATTAGACGGAATGTTTTTTCTCTCTCTTGACACTAATTTATAACATTCCAACTTTTATTAACAATCTAATCACTTAAATTCTTAAAAAAAAAAAAACCTATCATACAATAAATTTATATCCTATTACACGAGCTATGTATAATATAAGTAAAACTATTATTATAATTACACTTAAGCTGGTAACCTTGCTTGTTGGATCCGAATTGAATTCTTGTAAATTAATTTTATAAATTCAATGGTATTTGTAAGTAATGAAACTTTTGTCTAATAATTAAAATTAAAATATCGACTATTTAATTTTTAAATTTGTTGAATTTAATTTGTAATTTATATAATTTATTTTCTGTTCAACTATTCATATTTTTTAATGATATTCGGACTAAATAGAATAATTAATGATTATTATTATTAGAATTTTTTATAAATAAAAAAAAACTTCTGTCATGCCATGGAAAATTGGAAATTCAGAGCCTCATATTTGATGGAAGGAAAAAAAAAATCCTCAAGTTGTCCAAAATTGCATATAACTTTCTGGTTTAGAAACAACTCAAGTGGGTCTACCGCCTCAAACATAGTACAGTTGAGAAAGGCCATTAATTTGCAAGTATAGTAATAGTAGTAGCTGAGAGGGTAATTTCTTTATGCGAATATCATATGGGATCTTAGAACATCGTTTTCCTTTTTCATTGTCTTTTTGTTCATAATTTCCTTTTTTTTTTTTTTTTTTTCATTTAGCTCAAAATTTTGTGATAAGGGAAGCTCAAAATATCAATTTTATATGAGTCCAATTGATGAATACACATGGTTGTCAATAATTAGTATGTGTTGACCGTGGATTTTGTTAATTAATCATGTGGTTGAAACTTTTACATGTATTACATGTAATCAAATTCACAAAATTTCCCACTAATTGTATATTTATATTTTAATTTTAAATTAGAACCAATCAATTTTTGATATATTGTACTAGAGTTATTTTTAGACTGAAAAATACCAAATTCAAATTTTTTTTAACTCTAATCGAGATTAAAATATAATAAAAAAAAAAAACATTATCGGAATTCAAATCTTTATCTTAAATTATAAAAAAAGAAAATTACCAAATATTCAGACTCCTAATTTGATTTATTGTAATTAAAGAAACATTCAATTATTGTTACTAAGTTGATGATAACTATTAATATAGTGATGCATGCATATAAGCAAATGTATGTAATTTTCTCATTTTTTTAATGAAATAGTATTTATATATAGTGATGCAGAAGATAAGTGAAAGCGAAGTGCTGAGTCATGAATGAGAAGAGGACAATTGTTAGAATTGATATTTCCAAGTTATAATTGAATTGTCCTTCACTAAATTAATTGGCCTACCTGCTTGATTCTGGAACATTAATCAATTGTTTAAATTGTTGAAATTATTATATAAATAAATTTTACAAAAATTTATGTAATTATTTATATTTTTATAAAAAAAATTATTTATTTCCCACAAATTCAACATAGAAAAATTAATATAATTAAATTAAATTTTATTTAAGTAGATAGTGATAAATAATAAAAATAAATATAAATTAATTTATAAAAATATAATATGATTTATACACATTATAATTATTAAAAAATATTATTTAAATAAATAAATAATTCATATAATTAAAATTAAATTAAATTGACTTTAAACTAAATTCTATTATCATGAATAAAATTTGAGATTAAAATTTTACTTACACTAAATAAAATATGTATTATCATCAAGTTATTATTAAATAAGTACAATGTAATTTATTTATTTTTAACATAAATATGGACATTAATATCGCTGTCTGATTTTGTGACTTGTGTCGGCACTGTTGCCTGATGAGCTCATAGAGGTTAAGGTAAAGGTCAAAAAGCCCATTATAGCCCGTGTATGAATTGGTTCCAACTTCAAACCCATCAGTTTTAGACTGTCTTTGGGCCTATGTTTTGTGGTTATGGCCCTATTAGTCTAATCAAATCTCTCATGATATTACTCAATATTTTTAAAACAAGTGAAAACATAGAGTTAAAAAATAAAAAATTTAATTAGAATCGAATCGGTTAAATCTAAAAAATCGATATATATATATAATTTGATATTTATTATATATATATGATGAAAATAAATATAGTTTGACATTTATTATTTTTGATAAAAATTAAAAAAAACTTAAAAAAAAATTCTGACTAGCTCAAATCAAAAAATCAGTTCGGTTCGATCGATTCACAGAATAATCGATCAGTTCACTATTTTTTAACTAATTTTTTAGAGACAAATTTTTTTGAGATTGATAGAATCGATCTTTGATTTAGTTTCTAATTTTTCTAATTCGACTGGCTAGTCCGATCCGATTTTAACAACCATGATATTACCATTTCATCAATATGGTTAGACCATGTCTGATAATATCATTTTGCACAACTTAATTTTTTTAATTAAATTTTTTAATAATTTTTATAATTAAATATTATATTATTTATATTATTAAATTTTTAATTTTATTAAATATTACCTTAGTATTAGTATCTATTTGGTATGGTGGTGGATATAATAGATACATAGAGAGTTAACCACTAATCACTTTGGTAAATTAACAAACCCTTTGTTATTAGAACTTTGCCTATCCTTTAAAACCAAATGGGTTAAATCAACTATAATTAATTAAAAAATTTTTAATTTTAAATATGGTGTTTAACATCACCTTAATTTAAAATTTTTAATTAATTAAAAGAAATTATATAAAAAATTTATTTTCACACTAAACTATTATAACTTACGTTTTAAAATAATTATAATATATTAAAACCATATTGTATTATTTTCAAACTATATTTCAAGTATAAACTTAAAAAGAAAAAATAATAAGATTTCAAATTAAAATATTTATTTAGTCCAAACCACAATCATCTCTAAATCTAAATATACCTTAAAAAAAAACGTAAATCCACATCTAAAAAAGTTTGGCTTACATGAAAAATCATTAGAAATTTTAAAATTTCAATTATAAAAATTTGATTTTATTTGAATCAAATTCTATTAAATTTAATAGAATTTATAAAATTTTAGAATTACAGAGATACAAGACAATGAATTAATGAATTATAAGTATAATTAGTAAAATTATATAGATTTTTTCTTTTATTTCAATATATTTAATAAAAATCATTCAAAAATAATGTATTTTATGTTCACTATTCAAAACATTATATTAATGTCATACTCTCACTTATCATTTTATTTCTATCAATAAGTGAAATAATTCGAGATTATAAAAAGAGTATATAAGGCAATGCCATATTCATTAAATTTTTATGGTCTCAAAGATGCAAAATTTTGTCATCAAATTATTATGATTATTATTAGTCGCGGGTTCGGCATTTTACTTGGATTTTCATCATATTAATATTATTATTTATTAAATTTAAATATTTTTTTTATAATTTTAAATATTAATATAAAAAAATATAAATTAAATTTATTAAATGTTGAATATATTAAAAATTATTAAGAGATATATATTGATTAAAATATAATTGGAATTTATAAAAATATAAAAGCGTTTAAAGAAAATTAATAATATTGTTTCATAAAAATTTGTCAAAATCTTTGAATACTATAAATTTTGATAGTGTGCCCTTAAAATTTAGTTGTTGAAATTATAAATTTTAATAATATATATATTTATTTAATTATTAATGACAATTGTATATAACTATTGAATAAAATTCAGTTAATATTCGACAGCATGTGATGTTATCTGCTTAGATCATATGAGATCATAATTTATAAATAATGAATTTGTATTTAAACTTTGATATCATGTCAAAGTTTTTAGACTCTAATAGTTTATGTCAAAGTCTTTGAACTCCACGAGTCCCGAAAGATAGAGTTTAGGCAAGTGAATTTCTTGTAAATATTAAGGTTTATAAAATATTAAAAGTATCAACTCAAAAAGTTAGGAAATGTGATTGAATAACTTAATTATATATAAATTCATTCAATATATTATATTTACTTAATATGAGATATATTCTCATAATCAATTTTTCTTTCTTTTTTATTTAATTATTTTATATGATTTAACGAAGTTTAATTTTTTAAGAGACTTATTTATTTGATGCCTAGTGAAATTTTTTTAAACAATTGTTAAATTTAATTTTTTATTATATAAATTTACAGATGCCTTCTAATATGAAAAATTTAAATTAAAACTTCGACAACTTTTTTTGTGAGAATTTTGAAGATATCAATTTGTAAGTTATTTATTCAGAATTCTTCATTATATTTTGAAACATTAATCAAGTATTTAAATATATATTTTTCTTTGTTAAATTTATTGAAAGGCTTATTAAATTAAATTAAATTAAATTATAATTATTATAATGAAATGAATATAATTTTTATTTTTTATTTAATTTATTTAAAAAATATTTCATTTAGAGATATTGTACTTGATTTTATTATTTGTTATAAATTGAAATAATATTGTAATTTATATAATATGAGTAATTAGTTCTTTAGTAATTTTTATTAAATTATTAAAAATTTATATTATAATTTATAATAATATGAGAGGAGATTTAAATTCAAAAATTTTCATATATATTTCAATTATAAATAATACTATAAAATAAATACATAGGATAAGATAATAGTTTTAATTAAATTTTAATTGTTTTTATTTTCATATTCTATCTTTTTTTATAAAAAAATATTATAATTTATAAATTAATTTTTTATATTAATATAAAATAAAAATATTGGCGAAAGACCAATTCAAATTTTTTTTATAATAATAATAATTATTATTATTGTATGATAATTTTGTAGTTATGTATTATTTTATATTATTTATTATTTATTTTTATTATATAATTAAAATATTTTTTATAATAAATTACACAAAACACGAATTTTGGCCTCGTTGTCAAAGACTCGGAAAGGATTTTGTTTCAATTTGGATTCATCAGCTAATTATTAATGTTGTTCTTATTATTATAATAAGTTTTGTATTTTTTTTTAATTTCTATATAATGATTCGAATAATTGAATTTTTAATTTTTAATTTTGATCGAAAACTGCAGGCACACGTGGGATGTGACGCCCGCAGGCTTATTATAATTATTATTATTATTCAATTGAATGAATATATATATATATTATGGCATAATAATTTTAATTAATGAAAGATTTAGAGTTTTTAATTAATAATTTTAAAATTTTTTAGAAATATATATCTATAAAATTCGCCATTTTTTTTTTGTTAAATTGATAGTATAATATATATCCAGATCTTCTATGTTTCATTTTTTGTTTTTTAAGTATTTTTATGTGATTTATTATATTTTTTTAAAAATATTTTAATAATTAATATTTTTTAATAAATAATGTGACGTACACGACAGATTCAAATTTGTTAGGAAGGTAGAACACTCAAGATAAAATAAAATAAAATAAAAATTTTAAAAATAAATATTATGATAATAAAATAAATTTATTTAAAAATAAAAAAATACCAAAACAAACATATATTTTAATTACAAATAATAAAAAATTATTGTATTATCATTGAAAAAAAATGAAGGAATTAAAAAATAAAATTAAAGAAAATTGAAAAGAAAATAAACAAAAATGGAGGAAAAAATGAAAAAAAAAATGCAAGTAAATAATATTTTATTAGAATTAAAGAATTTATTTTTGAAAATAGAAGAACTATTTTATTAAATTTATTAAATTTTAAAGATTAAATAATAATTTATTCTAAAAAATTTAAAAATTAAAGGAGTAAAAAAAAAAAAAAAGAAGAAGAAAATAATATCAAGTAATAATTATTAAATATTAAAAAATTAATTTTTTAAAATAAAAGGGTAATTTTATTAATTTTATAAATTTTAAATTTTAAAATATAATTTTAGGTGAAAATTAAAAAATTGACGCATTCATAACTTTATTTAACTTCATCTTTGATAACACATAAAAAAAAAATAGAATATTAAATGCAACATATGATTCAGATTGTATATAGTTTGGTAAATGTAAATAAAATGATTAATAGATTATTGCATTAGAAGTGTTATAATCAATAATAACACATATTAATTGCATCATACTTCCTTAATTTTTGAGTAAATTCAAACATATTTTTTCGATAAAAATAAATAAATAAATTAAATTCTTGAATATTTTTTAAACTTAAATGTTATATCAAATAATAGCTCAAATTAAAATTTAAACTTCCAAGTGAGAATTCAATAATTGATATTAATATATATATATAAAATATGGAAGATTTTTTTTTTTTAAATTAAAAGAATTGAACTTTTATTAAGCATTTAAAGTATCTTGTAATAAAAGATGAATAATAAAAGAAAGAGGAGTTGCCCAATAAATAGGAAATGGACGGAAATAAGCAGCTTTAGCTATCGCATGAGCCACCATATTGTCATCTCGACCTCCAAAACGAAGCTCTTAGCCTGATATCTGGACGACTTTCCAGTTTCTACAATAAAACTCCCAAACTCAGTCTGTTCCACACTGCTATCCAGCACAGCATCAACCACCATTTTTGTATCCAACTCAATAACCACCCTCTTAACCTGCATATTCATCAGCCATTTGAGGGCATGCATAACACAAACCCATGGTCTTTGCCTCTTTGGCTTGAAAAAGCCCTTGAAACTTTCAAGCTCCACCATGCACATAGTCCCCATTAAAGTTCCTTATAATAACACATATTCAAATCATTGACAAGGACGCCATTAATGCTGCATCTACATTACACTTTAAAACTCCCAGCTCAGGTCTACGCCAGCCTACTCCAAGCCGCTACGTGCCTGCCAGGATCAGCCAGTGGCGAACAGCAACCCCAATACACTTGCTAGCCTTTACTTGAAGCCAGTCACAACATAGGGGTGAAATTAAAAAATTTTATTTGAAAGGTAAAAAGGACAATATATATAATTTTAAGTGGTTTGAAATGTCAATACTCCAACTTATCCCTCGATTACGCTTAGAGGTGGCATCTGTCTGAATAGTTGTTATTAAACTATATTAATTTTTTTTATTTTTAAATTTTTAAATCCTACCAAAGCATAATTATAATTAAATTATTGATTTAATTCGATTTAAATATATTTGGTTTGTTAGTTTTGAGATTTTTTTTATAAATTATTATTATTTTATTATAAATTTAAGAAAAAATACTGATAAAGTATCGATAATGAAATTTTTTTAAAAATAATTCAATATTATACAACGTAAAATTTATCTATTTTATTAATTAATACACTTAATTTTTTTTTATTTTTCAAGAATTAGGCTATTTTTTATTTATTTTTAATAAATTTTGATGGATGGTCATTGTTTAAATTTTGAATTAATATTAAGATAAAAAAATATGAGATTTTATATAAAATAAAATCAAATATATTTAATTATAATAATAATAAAAAGTAATATATATATATATATATATATATATATATATATATATATATATATATATATATAATTTCAGTTTGATTCGATTTGAAATCGAAAAAAAATTTAAACTTCAAATTAAATAAAATTTTTAATTTATTTTATTTTTTAAATTAAATTAAATAAATTATGATATTATTGATTTTTATTTAACTTAATTAGTTTAATTTAACTTAATCAATTTGATTTTTAACCTTAGGCGGCTGTCCACTCTGACCTTCTCTGTCAACAATAAAGCTCTCTTCATAGCCTAGGTTCCTACATATCTCATCAATCTTTTGCCCATGCACCAACGTCTCAATTAAGAAGATAAAACTTGACATCTTAAATTTAACTAGCTCACGTAAAGCGAGCACTGCACTACGATTGCCAAAGCCCTCGACAGTTCTAGGTTAAGCAATTCATGACCCCAGCAGGGCTAAGTCACCAACAACCGGCAATACAAGTGAGTCTGAAAGCCCATTGGAATCAGTATTATCAGACGTAGGCTTGTTACCAATGTGCTCATTAACATGCATTACTTAGGTTGGGTCACATTTTCCATGTTAAATCTATAAAATATGAAAGATTTAGAGTATAGAAAACATAAATTTAAGATTTAATTAATAAAAGAAAATCAATTAATGTGCTCTATCCAAACTCTAAACATTTTTATTGGAAAAAAAAATCATATTACATCAATGAATCATTTAATTTAAAACTTTATATTTATAACTGAGACTCCAAAAATAATTAATTTTAATATTTCCAATAATAATTAATTGTACTACTAAATACACTTATCTTAGTGTTGGATTAGATTATTGAATTAAAAATGTTTCTGTTATGCTTAATTAACACGAATGGTTGCATTGTAATCAAATGAATTGGATACAGTTTATTTCTTGGATAAAAACTCAATTCAGTCCTCAATTTAACATTTTCATCCAATTAAGTTCAAAATCACCTTTTAAGTTAATTGTGTTCGGAAATTTTAAATTAATAATAATTTAGCTCAATTTTTTTCCGAGCTTAACGCGTGCAAACATGCGGTCAAACTCAACTAAAAAATAAAAATAAAAATATTTTAATTGATACAAATTAAAACAATAATAATAAAAAAAGATTTTAATTAATTTTAAAAATTCTATTCATATCAGGAAAGAAAGGATATTCAAATCCCTAAATCCCTAATGAACATATAAATCAAAACTGAAAAAAATTACAGACATATTTTCTCAAGATCAAGATCGATCTCCTTCTTCAAGTGAGTTTTCTCAAGACTAAGCACCCATATTCTCTGCCCTTGCTTCTCGCCTTTTTTTGCGACACTCTGCATCTCTCTTCTATCACTGCTAGCGAAAACTTGGGATTGCTAGTGAAAATCAGGCTCCAATGGTGGCAGATTTAAGCTTTGGAGAAGAAGATGAGCTCAACAATGGTGTCTCCAGTGAAGGAACTCGAGTGTGCGTTTGTGATGGCGCAATAAAGTCGTGTTGGCCATGCCTGGGCGCTACGATGATAGGTTCGATGGATCGATGGTGATTGGTCTCAGTCAAATTGACAACTTGAGGAGAGAAGGAGCTTCTTGCTTAGGCGACTGGTTCACAGATCCTAGCTTTGGAGAATTTCGCAGTAGATACGTTTCAGCGATACAGCAGAAATGCAGGGGCTACTGGCGTTGCCGATAATTTCAAGAAGTACAATGAGGCAGTAAATTTCCATATTCTCCGATTCAATTCGTATGTCGATTACGATAAAAACAGAGCTCACAAATTCACAAATTATATACAGGGTGCAAACATGAGCGTTGAATGATTCATTAGTTATGGTAAAAATAGAAATGGTTATCACAAATTATGGAAAGAATGAAAATAGAGGTAAGTAGCTCTTTTCAGAGTCACAGAGATGGAGGAAATGGTGGTGGTGAAAGTTTCACTGCTCGCGCATCTATCTTCTAACGTGTATGATAGGCGCGTAAGATTGGTTAAAATTGGATCAAATTGCTACTAAAATTAAATTTTTAGACTAAACTGATCTAAAAGGTGATTTTGAACTTAATTAAATATGGATGTAAATTGAATATTTATCCATTTAATTCCCTTTTCTTTTCCTTCAAAAGGAATTACAAGTACATTTTAAATGCATAATCACATATGAAAGACCCTTTACATGTAATAAACATTTTAAAAAAAAGTTCCTAAAAAAACGCTTTTTTTAGGCAAAATATAATTTAAACAAACAAAAAAGCACCGGTCGACTCACATTACATATAAAATTTAATTATACGTGTAGACATAATTTAGTATGGTTGTATATTTTTTAATAAAATAATAATTTTATGTTCGATTCTATATAAAATTCAGTTATAATATGTACGGAGAATATCAAATTTTTCTAAAAAGAGTTAAAAAAATGATTCATATGGTGAAGAAAAAAAAATAATGTGAAATAATAAATTAGTTAAACAAGTGCTTTTTTTACATTAATTACAATAGATAAGTCACATAATACGAACAAACACTTGAATCATTAAATGGACAATTTTTAATGGAAAGAACATCGTGAAAATTTTTTATCTTATTATATTATAAAATAGATACCCAATAATTAATTTATTAATTTAAATGATAATTTAAAATTATTTTAATTATTTTTCTTATATTTTAAATTAAAATATAATAATTAAGAGTGAATATGCTTATCAGTAATCAAATCAATTTATTAATAAGTGACTTATGTTTATATATATATATATATATCTAAATTCAAACATAATCTATTAATGATATTTGATCCAAATAGTAAAATATATTTTAATTATGATAAAATTTTATAATCGATCCGTAGAAAATATATATATTGATAGAGACAGTCACGAACCCCAAAATATAATATAATTATATTAATAATAAGACATAAATGAGAATAGTGCAAATATTAAGAGAAACAATTATAAATTTTAAAATAAAATTTAATTTTATTAATAATAAAACGGGAATAGAGCGAAGATAAAAATATACGTGATTAAAATCAAAAATTCAAACATAATCTAGAAAATTGGCACCTGCGTGTAATGCAAATTATAATAATCAAGACAAAAGTCTTGGTATAATCAAAGGAAAAGTTCAAATTGAAAACTGTTAATCCTGATTAGCTATACTATTTTTCCTTCACAACAAAAGCAAGGCACCTTCTCCAAACAATAACAATGGTTGCAAGGACAAAAAATTCATTAAACAACTAATTAATAATAATGATATATAAGATAAAGTTATTTCACGGTATTGGTAGAATTATTAATTCATCTATAAATTACATACTTCACCTAGTTGACGCAAATCAAGATGGATCCCTAAATTCCGGTGTCACGTAATGGTTAGAGACCCAAGAGATCCCTAACCAATCTGTTAATACACTTATTCATAAGCAAGCAAACAAACTCTAAAATTTCACCTTTAGGTTTCCCAATTTTTACATATCTATATTTTTATAATAAATATCTTTAAAAATTAATAATTGAGATAATATTAAATAAATAAATTTAAAAATAAAATAAATAAATGAAAAGTAAAAATTTTGACTTATCACTTAAAATGATAATAATTATAATAAAATATAATTTTATTAAAATATTTGGGAGCTTATATAATTTTTGAATGTTAATATCAATATTTTCTATTTAATACATAACATATTTATATTTTAATATTTTTTCTCAAATGACAACTATGTCAAGATTATTTTATTAACCCTTGTTAATACTTATAAATTTATGAGGAGAATTGGGTTGATTGAATTGAAAGCTTAACACGGGTGAAAAGATAAATTTAAAAGCCTATTACCTGATGAAATTAAAAGTCCAATACGGACAAAAAAATAATTGAAAAAATCCTACCACCTGATGAAATTAAAATTTCAATATGAATTATGATTTAATTGGGGTATGGATCATTTTTCGCTCTGAACCATGTTAGAAATGTTATAAGCTTATATATTTTTGTGAGTGTTAATTTTAAAAACTAGTTATTGAGATTGGAGAGTCATATTATATACATACTTATTTAACATTTAATATTTATATTTTAATATATTTCTCTAACATAACTTTTATAATTATATTTTGTTTGAAATAACTATTTTTATTGAGTATTTTTATGATACCCATTAGAAAAATTATATATATATAGACTTCACAAAATCGAGTTGAATTTTATCTAATTAGTCTTGATATTTGAAGGTTAAAATTAATATTGTGTGAAATTTGATCATATTTGATTTGACTTGATAATATCAAATCGATTGGAGAAAAATCTCATCAAAATAACAACATTTCATTTAAAAAATTTAAACAAACTCGATAATTTAAATTGATCCGATCCAATTTAATTTGATAAATTTAAACAAAAATCCGAATAATTGGATTAAATTGAATCAGGTTCTGAACAACCTTGTATTATACATAAAAGGTTGCTTAATTTGCCTTTATTTAACAAAATTCTAAATATTTCAAGTCAACTACTATATTATGATTAAAACACGTGTTGAAATTATAATAATGTTTGTCTCCTAACAGGAACCTTATAAAGTCAATCTTCATATGTTAAACAAAAACCATAATTTTAATTAATTAAACCAGTGTATTCTAATTTTAATTTTTCTTATCCTTATCTTAATTTTTACCAATACGAAAGTCAAAATAATACTACATATATTCCTATGATGAGAAAACTACGATAAAAAATAGAATGAAGAGAGGTATTTTTATTTTATAATATAATCATTAAATATATAATATATATTTTAATAATTGAGTAATTGTCGTATAATACAATATCAAAAATTTATTTTTTAATATTTTAACATTTGCTTTATAATACAGTGTAATTAGACATTTTAAATCCAATTCTAATAATAAAAGTGATCGAGCGGGTGATTACATTAGAACTTCTGACATAAAAATCTCTATCTCCCCCATCTTTCTATGTTTCTAAAATTCAAGAAACCAGCTGTTCATGTCTATAGTGAAGACAAATTTCCAACACAGTATTGCAGGTTTACATCATATGCAGCAGAAACCCACAACTACCAAGTTGTAAGCTGCTGCATTAATTCATTATTCATATAAATATAAACAAAACAACTAAGCAAATTATTAATAATTAATTATATATAAAAAATAATTAAGAATCCATTATGTATAATTTAATAAAAATTCCCAATGAACAAGTAATTCCCCAATTTCCTTTTGTTTCTCTTACAATGGGTATATGTAACAATTAATAAAATCAAGACAATATGGAAAAAACAGATATATTAATTTGTTTTCTATGATTCCAAAAATCCAGTCAATCTAAGAATTGAATTCCTAACTTGACTCAAATCCCTTCCTTTTAATGTCCTTCCATTTCCAGTACAAACCGAGAAAGCCATTTTCCCTTCAATTCTTCTCCTAATTATAACATGGGGCGGATCCTCTCCATCGAATTCCTCTTCGAACTCATCCGCATCGGAAAACCGAAACACATTACTCGGAATACTCATCGGAACCGAACTTGATTTCTTCTGCTTCTTTTTCTTGGCACTTCTATTATTATTACACAACACGCTCGAGTTTTCACGATCCAACTCTTTACAACCGAAGTAGTTGTTCTTGTCGTGGTCCTTGACGGAGAAAATTATATCGGATTCTTGGAACTCCTCGGCAGCCATTTAATTAATAAAAGAAACTAGCTAAGAAGATTAATAGAAATGAAAGGAATTGGAGAAAAGAGGAGTGAAACAGTAATGATAAAAATAAATAATAATGAGGAAAGAAAAGAGAAACGAAGAGAGGGATTTATAGGGGGGAAAGAGGAGAATCTAAAAATCGTAGCGAGTCCACTTTTTCATTGTTTGTATTGATAGATGGCGTCACTCTATATGAGTTGAGTGCATTCCCCGCTTTCTCTCTCTATAAATTTTTATTTTATTTTTCAATTTTTTTAAAAATACTGATTAAGTAATACATAAATAAATTAATTAATTAAATATGTAGAAATTAAAAACTTTGATTGATATTTTGAAAATAAGATACTAAGTTAATAAAATAAAAACACATAAAATAAATAAAGATATTAATATTTTTTTACTTAATTAATATAATTAAAAAATTTAAATAATTATTAATTTGAACGCATGAGATAAAATTATGTACAATATAAAAAAAAGGTTTAGGTAAATTTTTTTTATTTGAGATAAAAGTGATTATATTTTTTATTTAATTTTTTAAAATTAATTTAATTAATTTTATTTAAAATAATTATTTATAATTAAATTTTTATTTAAAATAATTATTTTTAATGAATGTGCAGGAAACAAGATACTTGTTAGAGAAATTATGTTTTTATATTTTTGGTACTTTATTTGTGTTTCTTTATCTAGAAAGGCGTTTTGCTAAATTGTGCGTGTGGGTTTTATTTTAGTGTGTGGCAAATGTGTGTTTTGCGAGTGTAAGTGACAACCAACCGGCTGCCTAAAAACCAGCAATGTTTTACTTGGCGCTTACGGCTTTTTTTATTTCTTAAGTAGAGATTATAATTTTGATTCATCCTAATTGATTCGTTTATCAGACTAATGAAATATATAAAATTTATTCTGTTTGTAAATGGAAATGGAGATGAATTTTGACATATCCGCTACGAACCCCGTTCTGTATATTTATATATATATATATATATATTAAATTTTTAAAATTCATTTTTACATATTTATTAAAAAAAAAAATTTGAAGATTGAGAATGGAAGTAACTGTGTGTTTAGTGATTATTAATTGTATCTACACATTAATTATGTTAGGTATAAAAATCCATATTAAGGAGATTGAGAAGATATCAATCTTTGACCAAGTATTTATGAATAAGAGAATTGAGTAACAGTGTCATCATAACGTACATACCACTGGTCATTCTGGTGATAAGGCCCATGGTGACATTAGGCCCACCCCACAAACAGGTAATGCTTAGTAATGAAACTAAATCATTTCTATGACTAGTAAGTGTACATTATTGACATTCTTTAACTGTCCTAATTCTTGTTTGTTAATAAAATAGGCTCTTGAAGTTGAGCACGCAGCCGATGAGTCGATAATTGAGCTCATGAGCTGAGCCGATTTGCTTGTAGTATTAACTAAGCCATTGAAAGCTGTAATATTCGCTAATGATTGGGGGAGTTAAAAGAGGCGTAAGTGTAAAGCCACAACAGCATCAGCTATGGAGGCCGCATCCGGCGGCTCATGCTCTGGTTTAGAGGGGCGGGTCCCACTTTTAGCCCAAGCGAAGAAGAAGTGTGGTGTAGTCCACCTAATCTAATCCATTCCATGCCTTGGCTTGGATTGGCGCTTAGCACACAGAAAATAATGATTTCCAATACGACAAACAATTTTCCACTTGACACGTGTTTAATAACGTCAATATTTGCCATCGTATGCTACAGTACTTTCAATTATTCTCAGAAAACTAGGAGGCATAAAAGAACTATATTTATATTTTATATTTTTCGTTTTGAAAAGATAATTATATTTTTTTTATTATTAAACTTAAAAAATAATTTTATTTTATTTTAAATATTAATTTAATATATAAATATTAAATATATAATTCATTAATTTACATCAATATTATTAAATATATTAATTATATTTTTATTTTTTTTATATTAAAATTATAATCTTAATTAAAAATAAGAATATTTTAATTATTATAAATATTAAAAATTATAAAAAATATTGAAAAGTGTATAATATGAATATTTGAAATATGAATATTTTAAAAAAATATGACAAAATTATTGTGATTAATTAAAAGTAATTAAATTTTTTAATCAAAATATAAAATAAAATATAATTAATTTTTTGGGACAGAAGGAATATATTAACGATCTTTTCAACAAATATTTTAAGAGTACTTGTTAAAATTACGATTATTTTAAATAAAATATAATAATAAAATATTATATTAAATAAATATAAATAAATTAAAATAAAAAATGAGTTTGATGAGAAAAAAAAATATTGATAAAATTATATTCCGTTACAATCGTTATTATTTAAAGTGATATTTAAAATTCATATTTTTCATTCATATATTTTATTTTTAAATTTATTTAATATTATTTAATTTTTTAATTTTTAAAATATTTATTAAAAAAATTTATAAATATAAATACACTCATATAAAATTATTATTATATAAATAAAAAAAATACAATTCTACCATATCTAATAATTTCTTATTATTTTCTGTAATTTTAATGCCAAGTAGCCCGCCGTAGCTTTCGTGCAAGTCATTGTTGTAGTGATAGTGGCTTATTATTATTAATTTGTATTTTGATTTTGGGTTTGTTAATTGTTTGGTTATGAAGAGATGCTAAAGAGGAACGTTTCTTAATGAGAATGTTGACGTTTGGGAAGCAAACGAAAATTCAACTAATAATGTTGAAATTGATGGAGAAAAGTTACTCCTTTTTAACTTATGTTTGAAGAGTTTATTTATTTATTATTATAAGATAATAAAATGCTAATGATTATTATAACTCTTTTTTATAGATAAAAAATGGATTTAAAAATGAAATATTAGAAAATGGCCTAAGTTAATTATAAAGTAAAAAAGTTTAAGAGGTAATAATATGATCAAATTAAAGATTTTGGGTGAATTATAGCATATTATCTTATAGTTTTAAGGGATAATTTGATCAAGTTAAAGATTTTAGACATTGCATAATAATTTAAGGACCAATTCAATCCTCAATTCTTATATTTTTATTTTAAATTTGTTTTAATATAGAGATTTCAATCTCCTATATATATATTTAATAATTTTTATTTTATATTATACAGGAAACACATAATCCATAATAATTTGTACATGAATAACGTGGAATTAAGATAATGTCAACATAATGTTGTTTAGATGTTTCATTTCAAAATTCTATTCCAATTTATTCAAAAGTAAATTCCCATGAATCCAAGAAGATATTTCCTTAGTGAAGGGATCCTTTTAACTGGGCACTTCATGTACATCTTCTCTTTTTCAAGATAACGATTGCATTCAAAACTAATTTAAACTTCCATTGTTTATTGCATTTTTTCTTATATATATGATAATGACTTCAATCTCATCCAAAAATTGACATGCTTAAATAATCTTTTACCTATAATTTGATATAAATGTATTTTATAAAATTTATTTATAAATTTATAGTTTTGTATTTATTTTAAATTTATTTAAAATTTTAAATAATTAAATTTATAAATAATTAGATCAAATTCTATTAAAATAATTGATATTTCTAAATAAATTTTATAATTTTAATCTAATAAATTTTAAAAAATTAAAATATTATTATTAACTTTAATATTTTATTATCTTGCAGCAAGAAAATTAGAAAAAGGTTTGAGAGAAGCTAGAGCTTTGAGCCCATACACTACCATCATGCTTAATGATCTCAACTTATGTTTGCCATGACATTTTCAATCAATAAACCCTAACAGTTGATTTTCTTTATTTTTTTTTTGTATGAATTTTCGTTTTTTTTTTACTGAGATCTTTACAGTTAAGAAAGAGATTACATTTTTAAATTATATTTAATTTAATTAATTTATTTTGTCAGTAGTTTCAATTTTTATTGTTGATATAAAGATTTTTTTTGGCATATTTTTCTTTATTTCACAAGTATAAAATCCTTAATAAATTTAATTATTTATGACAAAAATTATATTTTGTTTTTGAAAAAAAGTGTATATAAAAAGATATTTTTGATAAATATTAAATTGAGTTTTAAATAATTGTATTTTAATTAATATAATATAATTTTTTTTTAAAAAAATAAGTAAATAAATAATACACTTATATGGATATTTTTTTACCAAGTAAAATATAAAATGAATTCTGAAATTATATCAAATATAATAATCATATTATTTAAAATGAATTTTATATTTATTATTTAATAGACTAAATATGAGAATTCATTTATAAATAAATTTTATTTGAAATTCATTTATAAAATAAATAAATTTTTTAATAAAATTAAACCAATCATAACGTTAATATTTATTCAAAACTCTATTATAACTTAACATTTGAATGATCGAATTTTGTATTATTTAGGATGTGAGATATTCAAGCTTTTTTATTGGATTAGTTTATATATAGGAGTAATTTAAAATTATAAATTCAATACTCTTTCATTTTAAATTCTTATATATTAAGTTGAAGTTTTACAAAATTTTAAAAATTTATTGAATATTTTGGTGAAAATTAAATGGATTTTACATGTATTGAGAGAACAGTTTAACAATAAAAAATTTAATTATTTTATTAGAGATATCAATTATTTTTATTTTTTTAAGTGTTAAGAAAGATGGAATTTGAGTTGTTTTCGAATTAAATCTATCAGTTTTAGGAGGTCTCCATGTATATATATATAGCAGCAACTTAAATTTATTGTTGAAATTGTATATTTATTTATTATTAAATTATGGGAGTTTATTAAAAATAACTTTACCACTCAAGGGGGTAGCATCCACGGTCAATGTATATATAATTTATTATATATGATATCTAAATATTGATTCTGTTTAGAACAAAAATTATGTGTAGGAACCAAAGATGATGATTGTGATCCTATCCATCAAAGGATTTAGAGAGTGTTTGGTAAAGTTTTTGAATGTAATTATTGGTTTTTTTTTATTTTAATAATTGCATTATAATATTTAATTTAAGAGTTTTATATTTCTTGTTAGCACTAAATAGCGAGTGTGCACTTGAATGGAGAATATCAATATCTAAACTGGTAGTCTTGAGTCGGATAAGGCAATGATGGGCACACCTAAAAAAAGGGAGAGAAAAATTTACCTTTATTTTTGTTGCTGACTATATATTATTTTGGGATTTTTTTAAAAATATCAAAAAAAAAAAAATTATTTTTATTGTCAGAAAAAAAATTTAAAAATATTACATACTTAAAAATATTTTTTTAAAAATACTGTATATTTTAATTTTTTTTTTTAAAATATGATATATACCAAATATATATTAAATATATACTAAAAATATATTACATATATACTAAACATATAAAAAAAATAATAAAAATGAAAAAAAAATCAATCCTAAAATTGAAAAAAAAGTAAAAAAAATAATATATATATGTAATATTTCTTATTATTTTTCCACTATATATATTCCCTGTAGTATGGACTTCTTCTCAATCCAAAGGTGAGTCATCTGCTATTATGTAATCCTAAAAGCGCAGTTAAAACCCAAAATAAAGAATAAAGCCCAGAAGTTCAAAAAAAGAAAAAAAAAAAAAAAAATGAAAAAGGAATAAAGAAATAAAGCTCAAAATTAAAGCTGCGGCCAACAACTAAGGCTACAATCTTTTGCTCCTTCCAAGTGTTGTCCTCTTGTATTTGATTCAATTAATAAACCCTAATATTTAAAAATAATTTGAAATCATTAACCACTTAATTGCACCTTCAAGCACAATTAAAATGTTTATTAAACATCTTAAATTAATTATAAGAGGATTGAGAGTTTAACTGTTAACATATGATTGATTTACAATTGTTTATCCAAAAATATATTTAATTATTTTTTTATTATAAATAGTATTAATAGTTAGTAATTATTATTAAATAGGATGGATAAATTTTTTGTCAGATATTTCACTGATTTATAGTGAATTGCATGCTTAGAAAAAGAGCAAGAGACTTAAATTCGAGACCCTCTTTAAGAAGTTTGAACTCCATGCTATCCAAATTAAGCATCGCAAGCTATATTGATTTTACAAGTGAACTAAATCTAAGTTTCATAGCAACAAATAGATATTTTGTAGTATAGAAAAATTAAATTCAAGAAGCAATCGCAGTGCTTTAATTCATACAATTAGTAAAATATCTGAAACTAATCAGACTTTATATTTTCCGGCAAAAATTATTAAAGCATTATCTGAAATAAAACTTTTTTTTTTTTTTTTTTGTATAAAATTAATATTATTCATCCAAATCCTTTAATATATGAAACCAAAAACTTTAATGTTCAATATGACAAAGAACAAATCTTTCCCCAATCTATCTATGCTAATACTTACTAAAATAGAATAAATAAAGAGCTAATTAACCAATTAATTAAAAAAATTGAAAAACCTATGCTAAAGAAACTGCAATCGGACTTCTCACTTTATGGTAATTATCATACCAAGTATACCAACCAAACCCATATTCATGTTTGTAATGCTTCTTTGCCTTCCTAAAATTTCTTGCTCTAATTGTTATAGTGAATTCTTTCCTCTGAAGAACACGATCAAAATACAGAACACTTGGCGATGCTCTAATGGAGAATCCCAAAGGTGGTTTGGCAGAGAAAAAATAAACACTATTTTTATAACCAACATTTGTTACACTTCTCTTGACAGTTACCGAAGTGTGATTTAGTTTAGAAATTTGTATTGATGGATAATTCAGATTATATGTTGGCTTTGGTACTTCTGGACAATTGATTTTTTGGTCATCCGTTGTGTCATACCCAACACTGCCAAGGTATTGAAGATAGTCCTCATATGATGCATCATATACTAAACCTGGGTCTGCTGCCTTCGCTGGCCTGAAGTGACCTGAACCGAACTGAAATGGATTCGCAATTTGGCCGAATGAATCAGATATTGGTTCACCCTTGTTATTCTTCATCCAAGCTGCCGATAAAAAAAAACAAAGGGGCAGAACAGAATGTAATCAAATATATTTCTAGTGTAAACAATTAAATTAAGAATGCATTTGATTATATTTAAACATATCCTGATATCATTTACATGTATCCGATCCAGCCGAAAACTATTCTTATTCAAGTTTTAAATTCTAATTACCTGTGGTCATTATGGCAGATCTTATAGCAGCAGAGCTCCAAGCAGGATGTATGGCTTTGAGAAGTGCAGCTGCAGCAGCAACATGAGGGGTAGCCATAGAAGTCCCTGATTCGATATTATACTCGACAATTCGATGATCAGTGGACAATTTTGTAGGAGGGGATCCTCCGCTCCATGCTGCCAATATATTCACTCCTGGTGCTGTGATATCAGGCTGTCAAAATTAAGAGAGAAAAAAAAAGTCGACAGAGTTTCTATTATTCATATTAACAGCTTGCCAGACAAATTGATGACTAAATAAAAAAAAAATAATAATAATAAATTACCTTGAGAATATTAGGATCAATTACATTTGGACCTCTGCTAGTGAATGAAGCCATAGAAGGTGCTGGAGTATAATGTAAGACTGTTTTTGCCTTTTCAATTATAGCAGTTGGATTCTTAGTGGATCTAATGTAATTCAAAATAGCAAGAGCATTGTCGTAGCCTACTGCAGTTGCAGGAAGAACATGAGCATCAGCTGATACTTCATTGCCCATGTATTCATTATTTCCTAAGATAAAACCAACACCTCCAGCCCTTTTCACTTCCATTCCTTTTCCAACTCTAGTTCCAGCTCCTCTTATGCACAATACTATTTTTCCCTTTACCTTTCTGGGAGAAAGGGAATTAGGAAGGCATTGGCTACATCAAATCAATTCGCATTCAGTTATTAGCCACACCAGCTATATAACATAGGTATATAATAAACTATTGAAATCATAACAAAATTAAAAGAAGAAAGAGGAAGAATTAGTGATTACTTGGTTTCATTTTTTCGGACTCTAGGGGCAGCCACATCTCCTGCATACACTAAAGGGTATGCTTTGTCTAGCTTGCCTGGAGTTACAGTTTGTCCCTAAATAAAAAATAATTATCCGTAGATGAATCTCAATAAATAAAGACCAATTAATTAATTACTAACTATTAATATTTCTCACCACAATTCTGGTCCCATTTCCAAGCATAACAGGACCAAGAAAAGCACGGTCTACAGTGCTAGCACCAACTGTAATAATCCATGGAGCTGGGTTCGACAAAGTACTAGCAGCTGGCCCTAAATTGCCAGCGGCACAAGCCACAACAATTTTCTTTTGAATAGCTCTTAAGGCGCCAACAGCAATACCATCTTCATCATAAGCCATTGGCTCAGTAGTGCCAATGGAAATGCTTAATACATCGACTCCGTCAGCTATGGCATCGTCTATTGCTGCTAGCATATCTACTTCCATACATGTGTTGCCATCTATCTTTTCTTGATTAGGTATCGCCCAACATGCCTTGTATATGGCCAGGTGCGCTAATGGTGCTCCGCCAGTGGCTGCGCCACTAGCAAACCCTCCAAAAGCTGCTGCTTCAGGGACCATCCGACCAGCTACTGTGGAGGCTGTGTGAGTCCCGTGGCCATCCACGTCACGGGGTGACCTGAAGTCTTCTGTGTCATTTAGTCGATGGCCGTAGTAGCTTTCAAAACCCTTGATGTAGTATTTTGCTCCAATTATTTTCCTGACAGCAAAAATGTTTCATAATACATACATTCAGTAACTTGCATAGAAGAGTCTTAACATAAATTAAATTCAAAGATTTAATTGGTTAATTATGCAATTTTCATTACAAATTATACTTAGTGCAAATAATCTATTTTATCACTATATATCATGCTATTATTAAAAGAAAACAAAAAAAAAAAGATACTAATAAAATTAATAACACGACCATTCGAAGCATAAAACTTCTATAATTTAAAGTTTTTCATAACATTAGTATAAATATTTTACAATACTATTAACTTAAGCAAATATGTATCAAATTAATTAATGAAATTAATTTTGTGGTGTTAATATATAAGCATCCTTTCACATATAAATCATATACCAAATAATTATAATAATGTATAATTTGATTATACATTTCTATTTAATTAATTATTATTTTTTATATAAAGTGTGTAGCTGTCAATAAAGGAAACTAATAAAAAAAAAAGAGTTACAATCATTTGATTGTTAAAGCATAAAAAAATGGTGGGGTTAAGATCTAAAGTAGACAGATGAATACAAAATTGAGGGTCAAAAGTTAAAGAAAAATGGAGTAGCTCTTAAAAAAAAATGAATGGGGGCAATGGGAAAGACAAGAAGAGGAGTTCACAAGATAGCAATGGAAAAAAGGACACCCAAAAAAAACAAAGGCATACAAACAGGTCAGACGACTCTGTTTGTTTGATTGAAATAGACAATGTATATCACGATCAACCTTTCATTAATCCAATTCAGAAGATCACGCAAAATCTAGGGCATTGTTGCAGGCCCATTTCAAGCTGTCAATATAGAGTACTGATAGGTTCTTTCTTGTTTTTTTTTTTAGCTGTGTGGTGGGGTTAGATTGTTCTCGTAGATACAACCACTATTATTTGTTAGGGTTAATATTTTGTATAGGATCCATAATTTCGAAACCATCACATTTTAAGAGGTTGAGTTTCGAACCGGAATCCCGAGGATGCCATTAAGGCCCCCTCTCCTACTGGACCCAAGGGCTAGAGCTGTACTGATACATTATTGGATTCTCAAATAGTAAAAATAAAAAAAAAAAAAAAAAATCTATGTTTAATATTAGTAATTTATAAGGATAAATAAGGTATCTTTAGAAGAGATGGTAACCAATACATTACTACAAATAGTTACTTTTAACAATAATCAAGATATAAATTTTTTTGATGCTAATAAGGATTGATAACATTATAAATAAATGACATTTAGTAATTCCATTATAAGTATGTACTTCAAATGATATTAAATTAATAAATTTAAGATTCCATAACTTTTGGAAAATAATTTAGGGTTTTTGTCAAATGATGTTATAAAAGAAAAAGCAAGTGGTGAATGAATTATCATCTATACTTTAGACTAGAGAATACCCATCATTGAAATACAAGACCATTTTTTAGAGCTAATGGTCCCATGAATTTTTGTATATGTTGAAGAAATTACTAGATGATATATAATTCCAATCCAAGTAGGGCTCTTAGATTGAACTTGTGGACGGCATCTGCTTTTTACTACCCAATCATATTATTATTAATTTTATATATTCCCAATTTTCCTTAACCAAAAAAATAAAAAAGGGTTCAAAACTGTATATGCTTAAATAAACAAACAAAAGTCACATACAAACAATTTTTTTTTTACTTTCAACCCAAAAATAAGTATTATTTCACAGAAAGCATGCGTGAGAGAAACAAAATTGAAGAATACTCACTTGTTACAGTGGGATGAATTAAAGCCTGGCCCAGTTTGGCAGATTCCTTTCCATGATTTTGGAATGGGTCCCATCCCTTCATCACTAAAACTCTTCGATTCTGGCCACATACCTATTCATCAAACAAGCAAAATAATAATAATAATAATAATAAAACCATCAAATTGCAATTATATGCATCTCTCCCTCAACCAATCACAAACCTAAGTATAGCCCACTGTCAATAATTTATATGCAGCTGGATATATTATTCAGGTTGGAATCCCCTCTCTATGCTAAAAAAAAATTAAGTTTAAGCCAATCATTATATATATATATTGTTCATTATATATAGAGATCTTATAAAAAAAATATTAAAAAACTTATAAAGAAAGTTAATTAAGTCACTATGAGAATGTAACCATAGCATGAATACAGGAGGAATCATATAAAAAGATTCCTAACAATGAAGCAGATATATACTTTATACATTATTTAGCTAAAAAGAAATATAAAATATTAAACTACAAAAATATGATGAAAGGGTTTGTAATTATCCTTTAACACTAATTATATATTAAATTTTACTTTATTAGTATGATTACTAAACTACAAAAGAAGATATACATGAGAAGGAATCACATGATAAAGAACAAGACAATGTATATGAATTGAAAGAAGGTAGTTTTTCTTTTGCCATTTAATTACTAATACTTACCACTGTCAAGGACCCCAACAATGACTCCTTTGCCATATCCAGCCTTTAATGGCAATTCTCTTTCTGGATTCCATTTATAAGGTTCCTCTGATCCTTCATCCAATCCTACGAATTCCCATGACCTTGTTGTTTGCAATTTGTATTTTCTTGGGTTGCTTTCATATACTTTCACCACTCCTTCCAATTCTGTGTATATAATAATATAACCAAATCCAACAGAACCAAATTAAATTATTCTTATTACCATCATAAAGAAGAAAAAAGAAAATTACCAGACAAATTGGAGGCTTCTTCGGGCGTTAATAATGCAGCAAGGCCATTGATACTGTGCTTATAGCTGTAAAGAAGAGAATTTCTTGCTTCTTCTTCAGTTTCTTTAACTAAAGATAAATATGAGATATGTTTTTCTTGTATTTCATGCAATGATTTATCTCCATGGTGTTCTCTAAGGTGAATTATATGAACCTGCCATTAATATCATTAGCTTATTCGATTTGATTTTACATAAAATATAAAATAATACAAAGAAAATTAGAAGATAAAGATAAAATTTTTAAAAAATAATAATAAAAAACCTTCTTCTCTGCACATGAAGCTAATAGAGGAAGAAGAAGAAGAAAAAGAAAGAAAAGAGAAATTTTGTTCATGTTTTGGTTGGTTTTGGCGATGGCTGTTGTACAGTAACAAGGTTGAAGAGATAATGAGGGGAAGTTATATAATAGATTTTTTTTTTTTAAGTCCTTATCTAAATCTATTAGAATTAGAATATTATAATAAAAACGGCCCCATCTTTCTGATCAGAGAGAATAACGTTTTTTTTTTCATGCTTTCAACCAGGGGATGCTGAATTTTTGAGATAGGGAGAAAAACGTAATAATTTCATGAAGATATATTATGATAATAAAATAAATTTATTTAAAAATTTAAAATTAATAAAAAATATTAAAATAAATATTTATTTTAATTAGAAATAATCAAAATTTATTATAATATCATTAAAAAATAAGAAAATTAAAAAAAAGAGAAAATAAAAAAAATTAAACAAAATTGAAAAAAATAAAGAAAAATGAAGGAAAAAAAATTTGAAAGAAAATAGAATTAAATATTATTTTATTAGAAAATAAAAAATTAATTTTTTAAAATAGAATGACTATTTTATTAATTTTAGTAAATTTTTGAGATTAAATAATAATTTATTCTAAAAATTTTAAAAATTAAAGGGTCAAAAAAGAAAAAATGAAAAAATATGAAATTAAATAATACTTTGTTAGGGATTAAAAAAATAATTTTTTAATATAAAATTATCATTTTATTAATTTTATAAATTTTAGGAATTAAATAAAAATTTTACGTTAAAAAATTTTAAAAATTAAGAGAGATACATGACCCTTACCTAGTATAGATACTCCTCTGCGAGTTCAATTTTTTTAATTGATAATTTTATGAAATAATCTTATTATTTTTTTTTCAAGAAAAAGAAGTTGTATTTCTAATCAATCACCATCGTCTAAGTATATATTCAAATTTCCAATTTTTTTTCCTAATTTCTTTGCTGAATATCTCTAACTAAAATTTTTCTATTAGTTTTTTTTTTAAATAAATTAAAATATCATGTAAATTTATATTTATTTTGAAGGGGACTGTGATTTTTTTTTTTCATACATTCTAATGATATGATCTAAATCATTATTTGATATGTTAGTTTCAATTTATCTAATGTCATCAAAATTATTGATGTAAAAATTAAAAATTATTATTAATTTTTTACATGACGTTCATGTATTGTATAATATAAAAATTAAAGAAAAAAAAAGGAATAAAAAACATTCTTAACTAAATTATAATCAACATTACTCATTGAAATGAAATTAGGTAACATTTAATTGAATTATCCGTTCAAAATTTTCGTAGTTACAAAATTTTTTATCAATTGAAATATTTGGGATTCAGTTGCATTTATCAAAAGGTATTTAATTTATATATGTTATCATATGTTGTTTTTATAACATACACTTGATACATAATATCTCGACGTTCAACGTATTGTTAAAGATTATCATGAAAACTAGTCAATTGACTGATCAATAAGTAGACGATGAAATGAACAAGAAAACAATTGAAGTGTAATTGCACTAGATATTCACACTATAATGATTTGACACACTCTATTTCTAAAAAAAAATATTTTTTGATAACCATATTTGTTTAACTAATTCTATGTTCTTTTAAAAGAGTACAAGGTTCACATGCAAAGTTGTTATTAAGATAATTGATTTGTCATCTGGATGGTGGTAATTGTAACAGCAACAACCAAAGTTACAACAAGATGTGGTGCAATAATAAATGTAAATTTCTGAGTGATCCTCCAACCCTTTGATTTATTCTAAAGAGCTTACTGTTGCATTGTTTTTCCCTTTAGAGTTTTCTTTGAAGGCAAATACTTATTCCTATTTATTAGTTCAAGCTTATATTTTAGTGTAGGGATCTAAGGATATAAGAACTCAATTCCATCACAAATGTCTAGAATTTTTGGCATTGAGAGAAATTTTCAAGTTCTTATCAGCAATCAAATTGGATATTCATCCCCCATTTTTTTTAAGGTCATCAATATTTTTAAAGATGCACCGATCATCGACATGCCCTCTTCCACAATGATTCAAAGTTCAATTAATAGTTTAGTGCGTGTTCAAAGCTCTATCTCAAGAAAAGGAAAAAAAAAAAATTATCTGTCGTGTACTTTCTTTTAATATGTTTGATGAATCCTCTATCAATTCGTTTGGTTAATTAATTTCCTCTTATAAAATCGCAATATCGAACATATATGTTGATATACAAAAATATATGTTTCTTGCTGTATCACCTATGAAGAGGTGGTGTATAAGGTTTATTTAAACATATTTTTATCTTTTTTCTTTTCTTTTGTTCCTCTAATTTATATATATTATTTAATGGAATTTTTTTATTAGTTCACTGGAATCCGCAACAAAGAAGGATAAAAACAAACATGATTGAGCATATCAATTTCTCTATTTCATATGTAATGTTCTCTTCATTTTTCATATGTTATATTTAAACAATATGTACTTTTGTGTTTATTTGAAACTTATTTTATTAAATTACTTTTTTAATATAAATATTACTCATAAATTTTCTTAAAATTTATAAAAAATTATTTATTTTTTGTATTTTCATAGTAATGCATAGGCCATAAGTTGGTTAAAAAAAATAAAATTCCATTAATATGTCATGTTATTTAATTATATTGAATTGATATTGCAATTTTGCCTGCTTGATCTTCAATAAAGTTGGATTATACCAATGAGCTTTTTATTAATAATATAATAATATCAAATATAAAATTATTTTTAAGATCTTGAAATATCGAGTTAGAGTTTTAATTGGGATTAAATGTAAAAAATAAATTAATTAATTAATAAAGTTTTGTTGACCTACCTCAGTTGGTGGCAATATGTATGCATAGCTCTTGGTGTCAAAAGACGCCTAACTGTGAATTAACATTCATAAAACCAATGTCAAAATTTGCGGTTTGGAATTGAAAATTAAACCAATATATATATATATATATATATATATATATACAAAATTCTCTTAAGCAATTAATGGCCTCACATGCAAATTTGATTTTTATTTTTTGATACATGCAAAAATCTTTAAAAAAATTAGAGACTTCGAGGATTTGAATTATAATCTTCTATGTGATGGAACAAACACTCAATTACTGATCTACTAGTTCAGTAACTTAAATCATAAGATTATTAATTTATTAGTTTTTTTTTCTTGAAGATGTTATTCATTGATATGAAAAGAGACTATTACAAAACAACTTGTAACCAAGACATTAGAGCATAGAAATTACAATAAAAGGATAAATTTAGAGCCTTTTTAATTATATCATTGACTATCCAGTTATATTCATGCTTGATATAAAAAAAATGAATAAGAGGAAAAATGTCTAATAAAATACTTTTATATTGTTGCGGAGGAGCAAACACTTCTTTAACTGCATGAATAATATTTAAGACATCACCTTCAAAAATTACTTGCTTAAACCCCATGTTGAATTGTCATTTAAACTGCAGCCCTTAGAACTATAGCTTATAATACATCTTCACTAGTTACATAATACAATATAATATCTATAAATAAATACTCGATAAATTAATAATCTCCATTATATAATTATTTTCTACGATTTAAAATAATAAGCTAAGTTAATAATTTCGATAAATTAATAAGATAATATTTTTTAAAAATCCTTACATAATTATATAGTATTATTGATATTATAAATTAATAATTTTTTAATATTATACATATAATAAATTGATACGTTATATAAATATGATTTTAAAGATTATTTTAAATTTAAATTATACTCACATATATTTTTTCATTTCATTTATATTTAATTTATTATATATTTTTTTTTAATTCATATTCAATTGATTATATATATTTTTATTCTATTTCAATTAATCACATATTTTTTTATTTAATTTATTTAATTCATATTAAATTAATTACGAAATTGATAAAATATAATGAAATTTTAATTTATTAAATATATATTTATTAAATTATACATACACTCTTTAAATTAATAAATTATTAATTAATTAATATTTTTTTAATGAATATAATTTACAAGTTTAACATATTAACAGTCAAATCTAAAACTTTTGAAAAGTGATTCCTTATAATAATAGCGACAACACTACCCAGTTTTTACTACTTGTTTACAGCAGCAATCGAAAATCAATTTTATCATATGTAAGATTATTAGATTGAATCATCTAGTTAATAGTCTTTCCATATAATTGCTTCTATTTTATTAATTTTCTTCGTTCAAGTAATTACTTAATTTAAGAAAAATGGTAAGAGTTTGTACTTTGTAGCGCAGTCCAGGAGCACCCGTGACCCTTTCGTACAATAATAACAAAAAACATTAATGACGAGCTTTTCTTATGCACAGCCAAAACAATAGAAAATCTCAACAACATTAATATGCATTTATAGATCAAATAATATAAAGAAATGATCTTCTATAGTTAAAAGCTCAAGTTTGTAATGTAATTGAATATTGTACTTGAAACTTAAACATCTCTAATCTCTAATATGATAAGCCATTTGCTAGCATGTAGGGGCTTCTGCCCCCAAGCTTAAAAAATTTCAAGGTATGTATACATGTCTGATATTTATTTTGCACATGAATCTCTGACAATAAAACTAGCCCCATAATAAAATTAAGCTCATGTATTTTTCTATTATTAATTAGTTTAATATGTCGAATTAGTCTATAATTTTTATTTTAACTAAAAGTACTCATGTGTATATATATATTTGAATATATATATACATATTCGGTCACCTCTTAACAATAAAAATAGCCCTACAACAAATTGTTGTTTTCTTTTCTTCCCTTTTTTTGCCAAAAGTCCATACAAGAAATTGTTAGTTTTAGCTAAAATAAACAGCTTCGCAAGTGCAAAACACCTTATACTGCAATTTTTGTTTCACTTCTTCTAAATGACCTCTTCTTTTTTGTTTGCTGATGATATGCGCCATATACTGCCGTCAAATTAATGGTGCTGTATTTTTTTTTAAAGATAATTGATTTGATACTGTATTTATGTTTATATGAACATGAAATATACATATATTATTAAAATTACAATTTGATATATTAGAATTTATTGCTTTTTAATTTGATATCCTAAATTTAAGATTTCAATTTCACTCGTGTTTAGACATTATTTTATTCTAACTCTGATACTTGATATTGTATAAAAAAACTATTATGTGAATTAATAAAGACTAGAAAAAAATAAGTTTTATAATATTATTCATTTTTTACTTTGCTTTTTTTTTTTTTCCTATCACAATAAATTAAAATAATATCCTTGCATTTTTTATTTTTTTAAAAAAAAAGAGATGAGTGGGTAAAGATATCAAGGAATTAATGCTTAATTTCCTGTATTACAAGACGAGTAATGACGTCCCCAACAGAGTTTGTTTCAAATATAATCTGAAATTGCTACATCTGATGCCACTATTTACTCTTAAAAGGCAAAATTTTCTATTGCACTTGTAAACCATCTAGCTGTTGGAGGCAGAAATTATGTGAGAAGAAATTGCTTTTATATGCAAATTGAAGGACAGCTTGAAATTGAGCCATAGTCATTCCTTTTAGCTCCTTTATTAGGTAATCTATCCTCTGAATTGCAGGCACGAACAAGACCAGGTAAACTGCAGTCAACTTAATGTTGAGGAATCTGCCAGCTCCTTTAAGAGTGTGACAACAACATCTGACGTTCCGAGGAGATATCGAACATTTGATCGCTTCAGCGAAACAGCAAAAGAGAAGTAGTTCTCCCCCTTGAGATCAAGTACTGAAGAACCTCCTGCACTGCAATTCCATCATGAACAATAGGCAGCCAAGTAGCTGTCGGCTGTCCCAACATTACCCCTTTCTAAAGTTGACATGGAGCGTTGTTTCTTAAGGTGAGCCTTGGAAGGGCTTCTGCTGCAGGGAATCTTTGGCAACTGTGCACATACATAATCCTGTGACCTGGATCTTACTAGGTTAGGTGACTCACTAGGAAGCTCCGGCTAGAAAAATGTATAGATATCTTTTTACTGAAGCAATGAATCCAAAAACAAACCTTTGTTGTTGGAATTTAGAGTAGAGCAGAGACAGTAAGACACAACCTAGCATGAGAACAATGGCTGCTTGTACGAGTACACATATCATTTTAGAATTGCGTCTTATATGATCCACCACAATGTAAATTATTGAAACTAAGCATAGAATATATACCATAGATGTGCTAGAAACTTGGTTGTGCTTCAGAAATAGGCAGAGTTCAAATTTCAATAGAACTGCCATGTTAGTGGAAAATTGATAGCTATCCCAGTTAAGGGAGGCCCAACTTTATGTTACTTTCCCAAACCATCCAATTGGATTTGCCAGGCTATAGGTGGTCCATGCAGCCCATAAAAAGGGAACGGATAAGGTTAAATTCTAGGGCTAGGTTAGGCCTCAACAAATTACAGGCTGGGCTTTGGTTTGATATAACTATTGAGTATTGACCTAGCAATGACCAATTTCATGGGTTGCCCATACATTGGAGAATTGAACACCAACTCATTTTCTTTCTATTGTTCCAAAGAATAGGACTGTTTCCAGAATTCCTCTCAAGGCTCTACTTCAAAATGACAGGCGGTGTCATTTTTATTATCCGTGATTTATGTTTTGTTTAATTGCTGGCAAACCATTAACTAATAAAAAAAAAAATTAACAAATCAGTTAGAATAATATTACTTCAGAAGCTAGCCTAAAATTACTATTTAGATTAATAATCATTTGAAATTATTGTGAATATATATTTGAATTTCAGGCTTAAAATAATAATAAAATAAATATTTTGTTAAATTTCAAAGGCTTAATTATTTTAAATAATTGATTATTCAAATGGATGTTTAAAATATTTAACTCCAACTAACCATAGTGTTCAGTATCAAAATAATGATGATGATGACCACGATGAAGATGATGACGAGGATGATAAAGGTGCCGTGCAAATAATAAAAATAAAGATGATGCTACTGTTTAAAATTGTTAATTGATTAATCAATAACTGCATTGAGCATGAACATGAAAGCTTCTCAAAGGATTAAGTGAAGGATAAAAAAAAAAAAAATACCTTAGCTAGAAAGTGACCAACACAGAGGACATAATCTATGGGCGTCTGCATGCCGTGGTTATGAACTATTTCTCCTAAAATACGATCTTGTGTACAATTTTAAACCAATTTATGCATAAATTTTTAGAAATTTTATTAATGAAAAAAATTCTATGAATTTAAGAGATCTACTGCCCATTATACTAAATAAAGTATGAATTTTTTTTTTTGTTTTTGAAGTATGAATTCTCCAAAAGACTGTGTAAAGGTAGTTCAGATATAAAAATTATTTTATTTTATTTTTAATTTTTTAACAAAAAAATGTAAAAAATAAGACGGAAGGAGTAATCATCTTATAGAATAAAATACAGGACGTTATGATTTATTTCTAACTAAGGTCAAAATTAGTGACTAAATTATAATTTGCTCATAAATATATATTCGAATCTTTACATGGGCCAGCCTAAAATATGGGCCTACTTCCTTAAGGCCGAAGCTAGGGGGCACGGCATTACAGCTTCATCACGGTTAACTCTAGGTAAATCTGGGCCATCCGTCACACTATTCTCCTAAACACAGTTCCCAAATTCTTCAAATTCCAAAACCCTTATATTCAGTTATTCACCGACAATTCTCAACTGCCCGATCAGCTCAAAGTCGATGCTTCAGATTCGTTTCTTTCTCTTGCTTCTCCTCACGAGCACCGCCTCATCCTCCTTTTTCAGCTCCTACTCTCTGTACAAAACGGTCGTCTCCCTCTCCCACTCTCTCCTGACACGCGTATCTAACCAACGTGCCGCACGCGGTGACATCGCCGGCGCAAATCGCGCGAAGCTAATCGCTGAGAAGCTAGAAAAAGGGTTAGGATTAGGGTTCTGGGGGTCGGCGTGGTCAGTAGGGTGGGATTACGCGAAAAACTACGCGTGGAGGGATTTGGATTATAGGGAGCTGTATGGCGTCGTCTCAGATTTGAACAAGCTGGCAAGGTTTTTGGGCGAGTTGACTCGAGCAGAATCGGAGGTGGAGAGAGCCACTTGGATTGCGAGAAATTACAGCAATATCCTTGGGCTTTCGAAATCGGTGTTGCAGAGGTTTCTGAGAGTGTTTAGTAAATCGGGAGCTTTAAAGGAGATGGCGGAGACGGTGTGGAGAGAGGTGGTGGACGGTGGATTGTTACATGACTGCCTTGACTTGGGAAGCGAGGACTTGAAAGGTTTGGTTCAAATTATTAAGGATTTGTGTTCACAATTTTATTCTACATCTGATTATAATAGCGAACTTTGAACTCATCTATAAATTTATGCAAATATATTCATATTATTTTAATTGGATTGTAATCTGATGTTTGAAATGAGGGATTGATTGGAATTGGAGCTTTACTAGAGAGATATTGGATAAGGCTTTTCCCCTTGTTCTTTATGGGCTGCATCATTTGTATTGTATATTATTAACATTACTGAACAACATACATAGCAAAGCAATTGAGGCCCATCTGCCCAAACTTTTACTACTTTATTGCACGGGTCTTAGGCCAGATTGGCCTCAGCTCATTTCGCAAGCCGAGTTTCTTTCTTTCGTTCGTTTTTTATTTTAAAAACTTAGTTGATTATGAGCTTGCATTAATGGTGAAGATTATTGTCATAATGTGTCATGCGTTGAGATCAAAGAGTTCTAGGCATGTGGTTTGAAATTGAAATTGAAATTGAAATCTTTATCAGAGCCCAATTTATCAAAAAAAAAAAAAAAAAAAGTTGTCGTGTTGGGTGATGAAATACAGATGTATGTGCTCTATATGCAGAAGATGGCGCTGCAGCTAACTGTGCAATTAATACAACCCTTCCAATTTTATCACTCTTTATAGCCAAAATCGTTATTGTATCCATATATATATATGAAACCTTTAAAGAGGATTGGGATTATTATGAGGTGTATGAGAAACTTAAAAATTAAATATTGAATGGCATATAATTTTTAAATTGTGAAAATATTTGAAGATTTTAAATTAAAATTTTGATTTTTTATTTTAAGTAATTTTTAGTTTAATTGAGATTATTGAGACAAGTGATATTGTAGGATTTATAACGATTAAATCTTAAAAATTTTAGTTTAAATATTAAAATTATATTATCAAACACCAATTTATAACGCAACTATCTGCTGAGTAGATGTTTATGTTTAGCTTTTTTTTGAACTTTACCAGAGACTTCCATATTAATGCCATTATATAAAAGCACCGAAATACCTTTCATTATCGTTATTATCCCATTTATCATTTCAGGAATGTGAAAGCTTATATTGTGTCAATTTCAAATTAAAGCTTATATTGTTAGATTATAAGTTAATTAATTTTCAAAATTATACTCCAATATATATATATGAAATTTTTTTGTTTACATTGGATGTATATATCAATCCAATAAAATAAGAATATATGGAATAAAAAAAAATATTGATGTCTTTTTATTAAAAAAAAATAAAAAAAATTATATTATTTAAAATATCTTACTCATTAGTTAGGTATATGAAATAAGTATATACACTTAAAAATTTTCCACATATATAAAATTTATCAGGATGGCAATTTGACCTGATTCGGTGGATATTCGGTTTATCCCAACCTGAACGGATCAGGTTTTATCCATTCTATTTAATATCCGGGACGGGTATGAATATAAAATTTAATATCCATCACGAGTTCGAATTAAGTACGTGTATAGAATATATCTGACTAATACCTAATCCAATTATTTATTATTATTATTATATGATTTGCACAGATGGTACAGGTTGGCTATTGTATGGGTTGCACAGATGCTTTATATGCTTGTAGGATATCTCTTGTTATTTAAATTGATCTTATCTACAGTGTATCAGTCAAGCTTAATGCACACAGCATACTTCAACTTTTCTTTATACCTTCAACTTTTCTTTATACCTCTTTTGAGTGTCTTGGAAGATACAAAATTCCTTTTTATGGTTCCTTCATGCAGTTGAAATACTTACAGAGAGCAAAGAAGTCTAATACATGTAATCCATATCGATGGGTGTGATATGTGACTCTGGCGAATTCTTATGTTGCTCGAATATGAGATGGATAAATATATTATATTATTTAATATTTAAAATTTAATCATGGTAAATTAATGTAAAAATTTATATAAAAGTTAAGATTGAAGGGTAAATGGATATATCCATTTTATCCATCTCATATCCAAAGTGAAACGAGTTATGGAGTGGGTAAAAAATTCTCTAAGTAGAGCGGATATGGGTATGATAATACCCACTCTATATTCGCCTCGCTGCCATGTCTATATCACGCACTACTTATACGATGGTTGTTAACATGTAAATGGCACTGCCATTCCTGTAGTATATCTCTTGTTATTTAAACTGATCTTATCTACAGTATATCAGTCAAGCTTAGTGCACACTGCACACTTCAACTTTTCTTTATACCTTCAACTTTTCTTTATACCTCTTTTGAGTGCCTTCGAAGATACAAAATTCCTTTTTATGGTTCCTTTATGCATGCAAAATACTTGCAGATAGCAAAGAAGTCAAATACCTATAATCCATATTGATGGGTGTGATATGTGACTCAGGCGAATTCTTATGTTGCTTGAATATGAGATGGATAAATATATTATATTATTTAATTTTTAAAATTTAATCATGATAAAGTAATGTAAAAAATTATATAAAAATTAAGGTTGAAGGGTAAACGGGTATATCCTTTTTATCCATCCCATACCCAAAGTGAAACGAGTTGTGAGGTGGGTAAAAAATTCTCTAAGCGCAGCGGACATAGGTATGATAATACCCACTCTATATTCGTCTCGTTGCCATCCCTATCACACACTACTTATAGCATGGTTGTTAACATGTAAATGGCATTGCCATCCCTGTAATATATCTTTTATTATTTAAACTGATCTTATCTACAATGTATCAATCAAGCTTAGTGCACACTGCACACTGCACACTTCAACTTTTCTTTATACCTTCAACTTTTTTTTATATCTTTTTTTAGTGTCTTCGAAGATACAAAATTCCTTTTTATGGTTCCTTTATGCAGGTGAATTACTTGCAGATAGCAAAGAAGTCTAATACCTATAATCCATATCGATGGGTGTGATATGTGACTCAAGCGAATTCTTATATTGCTTGAATATGAGATGGATAAATATATTATATTATTTAATTTTTAAAATTTAATCATGATAAATTAATGTAAAAAATTATATAAAAATTAAGATTGAAGGATAAACGGATATATTCGTTTTATCCATCCCATACCCAAAGTGAAATGAGTTGTAAGGTGGGTAAAAAATTCTCTACGCAAAGTGGATATGGGTATGATAATACCCACTCTATATTCATCTCGCTGTCATCTCTATCACACACTATTTATAGGATGATTGTTAGCATATAAATGGATGGAGTCATGGGTTAAGACGTTTGACTCTTAAATATATATGATATTGTGAGAGATATATGGCTCATATCGATTTTAAAAAGTGTTTAAATTTATTTAAAATTTGTATATCAATAATATTTTAATATTTAAAAAACAGTAAATAAATTTTTAAGTATTTTGATGTAAAAATAAAACCGCATTCAAGTTTAAAAATGGTAAAAAGAAAAACTAAGATTTGATATTTCTAAAACTTACTCTTTTATTGTTAAATGTCAACTTGAAGGTAGGAATGGATTTGGTCATATATACGAAGTCGTTACATTTTGGCTTGCAAATTTGCAATTTTCGGTGCACAACAGTAATACAAATTGCAAGTCCTCCCATTGGATGCATAATTTAATTTACAAGTATATGAAATTATACACAACAAAATAATATTCTTCCATTTTTTTACATGTTTTTATTAATTTGATACAATATCTTCAAGTTGATGTCAAATGAGATATTTTTATTAAATTTGTATCAATATCATTTTTAATGGGCTCTATTTTTAATGATGGTGTTAATATCTAATGACAAACCCAAAATATTTTTTTAAGGAAATCAAAATTTTCATATCATAATTTATATCAAAGTTATACATTTATGAAAATTTTCACATAAAACAAAAATATTATATTAAATAATATTGTATTTTTATAAAAATATGTAAAAAAATCATGTTTTAGAGATCACGAGGTTGTAGTCCCTCTAGAGCTGCAAACGAGTCGAGCCGAACCGAGCTTTAACTGGTTCAAACTCGGCTCTTTATTTTTTTTTTCTGAGCTCTAGTTTAGAATTTGAGTTCGAGCTCGGCTCGTTATATTTTATAGAAGTTCGAGCTCAACTTTTAAAATCTTGTTCATAAATTCGGCTCAAACTCAGTAAAAAGGTTTGTTTATAAGCTCAGTTCGAGTTCGGCTCGTTGATGAATTATTATTCAACTTGAGCTCGTTTCATTTTAAAACTCGATTGTAGCTCGTTTATAGCTTATTTTATAAATATTTATTTCTAAATAAAAAAAATTAAAATAAATATAAATACAAAATCATCCAATTATAATCGAGCATGCTTACGAGCTTATTAATCAAGCTGCTCACGAATCTGATCGAGCCGAGTTTTACTTTGTTCAAATTCAGCTTGTTTATTTCTCGAGTCTTAAAATAAGATTCAAGTTTAATTCGTTTATAAAATGAATCGAATGTAAATGTGATTTTATCGAATTGAACACGGAGCTGCTCGCGAACGGCTTGGCTTATTTGCAGCCCTATACCTCTCCCTTTCCTCCAACAACGTTAATAATTAAAAAGGCGTAATTTTTTTTTTTTATCGAGCTAATAATGGAATGACTATTTTGTGGTAAAAAAAAATTTAAAATTTAAATTTTTGATATACAAAAAAAAAAAAAAAAGATTTAGGAATATTATGAGATAACCCTTTTTGTACTCATTTTAAGAATTTATTGGAAAGTTTGATAGACACAGCCTGGATTTCTTGACTTATACATATGTATGCTGGGAGGCAATAATGAATCGAATCACAGAATTGCACTATTAACTGTGGTGGCTACTTGCCAATTGCCACCGACTCGCAAGTCAAGAAGATTTTGTCAAATGATACACATCAAAATTAAACTTGTTGGAATAAATATATTATTTAGTATTTCATCATAAAAACAATAAAAGGAAATACATAATCATCTTTTATATTTATTTTATGCATCATATTTTTAATAAAAAATATTAATTATTAAAATATTTTAAAAAATATATAATATAATATAAAAAAAGAATATAAGATAGAAAATAAAAAATATAAAAAGATAAAAAAATTTAATAGGTCAAATGTTAAACAGTAATTTATGAAAAATAATAAAGTAATAGATGTCTAAATTTAAAAAAGAAAAAAAAAATTACTAACATTTAATCGTAGGATGAGCGTGTCAACAGATCTAAAAGAAGCTACAGAGGGAGCCTTAATTGCAGACCCATGACTTTAGCCTCTAACATTAAATTTTTAAACCTACTACCATTAATGGTCCGGCTGGTGCCAATACTCACATTTTATTTACTAATTATCAACCTTCGATGTAATTAAGTGGTAATCCTGTTCATGACCTCATGCAATAGAGTTCGCATTATAAGATACTCGGGGTTATGATAATGAGGTCTAATGGTAAAAGATTTAAAAAAAAAAAAGATCTTGAAAATTAAAAAAAAAAAAATCTTTAAGTTTAAATCCCATCAACATTATAAGTATTTATATTGATAAATTATTTAAATTAATTATTTTATATTGAGAATATATATATATACTCAAAGCTTTAAAATTTTTAATATTATTTAATTGAATCTATATAGTCGACATGTATATTTATACAAATTTTAATTATAAATATAAATATAGTAAATTTCTGTAAATATAATTATAAATATAAATTTTTATAAATATAAATATATTAAAAAAAGATATAGTTAAAGATAATTTTTTAACCCGTCAAGTATTTTTTTAGTATTTAGAACATGGAATATATGAAATAGATTATTTATATATATATTCTAATCTCCCATTAAAAATACTTTATTTGTCAATTTTTTTTGGCACTGTTCGTTGTTTTCTCAATCTATTTTCTTTTATTGTAGGTTACTGACTTGATCATTGGGGAGCTCTTGCCATCCAAACTTAACCTTTTGACAGTCTTGGAGCCCATCTCAACCTTCTAGCTACCTATCTGATTGCTCAAGGGGCATCAAAATATTAATCATTTATTTGGCTACGGAGTAATTTGCTAATCATAGAAGAGTAGTTTCATTCGGATTCATATATTTAAAGATCATTTTGTGTTAAGATGTTTTGAGTAATTTTTAATTAAATTTAGTCCATCACGTTATTATATGAATTAATTATTGATAATATAATATATTGACATGTTAATTATAATATAAATTAATGACTTAGCTAATTAATTATTATATTCTTTTTATAAAATAATTATTATTTATTTATAATATAACGCAATAAATTAGGCTTATCTAAAATTTTTTATTTTTATTTTTGATTAGACACATTTAAAAAAAAAAAGGGATTTGTTTATTTAAGTCAAAAAATTATATATTATCTTTTATTGAAATTTATATATTTGATAGACTCATAAAATAATGGGAGGAAATCTTAATAAATTGAACAATATTGTTTAATCATGTAGCAATCATATGCGCACTCATTAATTACAATCAACAATGATTAATTATGATTAAGTTATTGTATTGTGAAGTGGCAAAGTCCACAACGTACTTTATATATATTTATTTTAATTAGTTTGAACAACTATTGGAAATAAATTTGCAAACTAAGCTAAAGAATCATATAAATGGCACGCACTAACTTCACATTATATCCGCGTGTAATAAATGTATCAAACCTAACTTCTCAACTGTAAAAGCTAAGCTACTATCCTTCCAAAAAAAAACACCAAAGATACTATATATCCATCTTATTTGTCTCTCTAATCTCTATCTATAAATACTAGTGGGCATATCCACCATTTAACTACTACTACTACTAACACTCGTACTAGCATTGTAGAGATGGAGGGTGTGGTAAAGAAATGGTGGTGGGTGGTGTTTATAATTGGGTTGCAGTTGCATGGAATTAGAGGAGCTCCACAAGTTCCATGCTACTTCATATTTGGGGATTCATTGGTAGATAATGGGAATAATAATCAACTTTCTTCTTTGGCTAGAGCTAATTATTTGCCTTATGGAATTGATTTCCCTCGTGGACCTACTGGAAGGTTTTCCAATGGTAAAACTACTGTTGATGTCATTGGTGAGTATTTATCTTTATAATAGAGTATTATTGATTATTAAAATCGGATCGGACTGACTAATCGAATTAGAAAATTGAAAATCTAATTAAGAATTGGTCTGATTAATCTCTAAAAATTCATTTTCTAAAAATCGATGAATCGGCTAGTTAATCGATGAACCGGTCGAATCAGACCGATTTTTTGATTCAAGCGGATTATTTTTTTTTTAATTTTTAAATTTTTTTTGATCAAAAATAATAAATGTCAAATTATATTTATTTTCATCATATATATAATAAATTTCAAATTATATATATTCTATTTAATTGATTTGATTCTGATTAAAATTTTGATTCTCTATTTTTATTTATTCTTTAACCGATTCTTTAATCGGTCCGGTTCTAATTACTAGTTGTACTCCAATTTGATGTGATAATGTCTAATTTAATGTCTACAAATAGTCAAATCAGTTTGCTGACCAGTCCATTAATTACGCATACGAACAGATGACTTATCATTCATTAGAGTACTTGGGCAACGTTGATTAGTTCATTTTCAAGAGATAAAGACCTTGACAAACTTAATTAGTCATAACTAAGCTCAATCTTCTTTCTTTATGAAGCAAAATTACATTAATAAAATTAATAACCTCTCTCCATGCTTTTTATCTTTAACAGCTGAGCTCTTGGGATTCAATGGTTACATTTCTCCCTATGCAACCACTAGGGGTCGAGACATACTCCAAGGAGTAAATTATGCATCGGCAGCTGCCGGAATCAGAGAGGAAACTGGACAGCAACTTGTAATTACTAATTAACTTGAAATTTTCATTAACTAACGTTCTTTTTTTTTTCTTTTACATATGACTCAATAGCTTAATTATATTAATTATATTTGCCATTTTTTTTCCTTTTGAAGGGAGGTCGCATTAGTTTTAGTGGGCAAGTAAGGAACTACCAAAATACAGTGTCTCAAATGGTGAATTTGCTTGGAGATGAAAACACAACAGCAAATTATTTAAGCAAATGCATATTTTCTATTGGATTAGGCAGCAATGATTACCTTAACAATTATTTCATGCCTCAGTTCTACTCTTCCAGTCGTCAATATACACCAGAGCAGTTTGCTAATGTTCTTATCCAACAATATACTCAGCAACTAAGGGTCAGTTATTTTTTTTCTTTTAATTTCACCTTCAATTTAATAAGAGGATTAAAAAAAAAAAAATCAATCCTCCTCAAGGAATGAGGCAAGGGTGGCTCAGGAGGGCCTTAGTCACTGTAGAAAAAAAATCTCATTATCTTTATCTTTATCTTGTAGAAAAAAATTTCATCTCTCACTTAAAATCAATTTTTTTACATAAAAATTTTCTAGGCCCATCTAAATTCAGTTTTTTTAAATAGAAAAATTTTATCGCCCCACATAAAGTTAATTTTTTGATTTCGTTCATAATTATCTGTCATACAAAATGCATATAGATATGTACAAAAATTAGTGATATGTGTATTTTGTGTTGTGTTAAAAGTGAACACAACATGGTACAGACGAGTACTCATACCTAATCAAGTCTTATTCTATTAAAATAAAGATTCAAGAATTTAAATGTTATATCCTATACAAAAGTTTCCTGTAATTTCTTTAGAGAAGTTGTAATTTTTGCATTATTCTATGGTCCAGATTTTGTACAACAATGGAGCCAGGAAATTTGTGTTGATAGGAGTGGGACAAATAGGTTGCAGCCCAAGTGAATTGGCCCAAAATAGTCCAGATGGTAGAACATGTGTTCAGAGAATCAATTCAGCCAACCAGATTTTCAATAACAAGCTAAGATCTCTTGTTGCTCAATTCAATAACACTAACCCAGATGCAAAATTTATCTATGTCAATGCTTACGGGATTTTCCAAGATCTAATTAGCAACCCTGCAAGATATGGTATTTTCTCTTTAACCTTGGTCTAATTATAATTAATTTGTTTATCAATAGACTTTGATTTAATAATATTTGAGTGATTTTCATAACAGTAAAATTATGAATTTGAATCGCAGTCAATTTAATAACTAAAAAATTATTATTTTTATTGATAAACTAGTAAGACAAGAGGTTCAAAGACATTTGGACTACAAAGTTATAATCTCACAATAAATCAATAAATTTTCACATTTGTGGGCATGAAACTTAGGCCTCATGCCTTACCAAACGGGCTGTGCACAATACACGATTATTTTGTTTCAATGGAAATTTGATACTAATAATGATATTCGCATATGATGATTACTTCAGGTTTCACTGTTACAAATGCTGGGTGCTGTGGCGTGGGGAGAAACAATGGTCAAATTACATGCCTACCTGCCCAAACTCCATGCCAAAATAGGAACCAATACTTGTTTTGGGATGCATTTCACCCAACTGAGGCAGCAAACGTAGTAATTGGGAGAAGGTCCTACAGTGCTCAATCTCCGTCGGACGCTTACCCCTTTGATATTCGCCGGCTAGCCCAACTCTGAAGATATGGTGAATTGGAGATGCTGGTTAATTATTGTGGCATGAATTTTAAGATGAAGATTATTCTACATTTTTTTTTCTGCATTTTTATATGTTGTTGTTATAGTTTCCTAATTGGAATGTGGCATTTGTGTGTACTAAGAAGTGCACATAAATAGAGTCTTTTACAGCTATTGGCTTTGGGTATATTTGTTCTATGAAGTGAGATGTTAATGATGAGGTTTTGACTTCAATTAAGAAGATATATATTAAGCAAGCAATGCAATAACAATCTCAATTATTTCAAGTAATTATTTAAATGTTGCATTTATCTTTTTGGCAGGCAAAAAAGAAGAAAATTATATCAAATGTAATTTTAGTTTTGAGATTTTTTTTCTTTAAATCGAAATGTCAGAAATTAAAATAACATCTCGATTTGTCAATTAAACTATAATTAGAGTTTAAATTTATAATTCACAATCTTATAATTCTAAAAATAATTTCAGTATTATTGAGTAAAAAAACTCATTTGCAAGTCTTGATCAGTACTTAATTAATTTCCAAAACTAAGCTACAAGTTAATTAGGTATTCTAGCTCAAGAAAACTTGTAAAAGCAAAGCAAAGAAGAAGCAAAGTGTAGGCCAGTGATTGCTTACATGGAAGTTGCCAATATCCAGCAAAGAAGCACAAGGAAATTTCTAAGAATCGGTAAAACAGAGCGCTATCCGGGTGGAATATTTATGAAAATTTCAGCGCTATTTAGTTAGAACAGCTAATTTACTATTTGTTTCCAGCCAATGTTTTGCTTTTGATATTCTATGTTGTGGCATCAAAAATTTACTTGCTAGCCTATAAAAGCATATCTGAATTATGAAGTTCATTGGCTCTGGTCCAGGTCCTCATCTTTGCCCCCTTTTCTTGTATCATAATAATAATTCTCGAGTTCTTTGATATTACTTTCTTTTCATTATTATTATCTTTAAAAAAATATTGCAGATTCTTGATTTATCTTTTCATTTTTTAGCAGTGATGGAGAAGCAAAAACAACTATGTTGGCTGGCCTTTGCCCTATTGTTTATTTCAAACCTGCAAAATTCTGTTCTTTCACAACAAGTTCCTTGTTATTTCATTTTTGGAGACTCAACAGCCGTTAATGGAAATAATAATAAGCTTGATAATTTTAAAGCTAATTACTTGCCATATGGAGTTAATTTTCCTGGTGGCCCTACATGAAGGTTCAGTGATGGCAGAACCATGGTTGACATAATTGGTCCGCTCTTCTCTCTTAATTAGTTACTTAATAGCTAGTAATTAAGTTCCTTTATTCTTGCACTTGTTGATTGGACATTTTTTTGGTTATGTATTACAGCTGAAAAAATTGGGTTTAAAGAACACATTCAGCTCTTGTTAATGTCGGAAATGGTTAGGAAATACTTACGCATCTCATGGAGCAATTCTGCAAGAGGAATTGCAGGAAGCAAGGTATAATTGTATTAATTATTAATAGTAGTGTGGTTGAACCATGTGACTCAAGATGCTGCAGATATTCAGTTGAAGGAGTCAAGAATCAGTTACAATATATCCTGTTCTTTATGCTATTTTTTTGATAGATATTTATGCTTTCTTGTGGTAGATTTCTCTGCAAATTTAGTTATGCATCTGCTGTATAAATAATTGATCTTTATGCTCAATAAAATAATTCAAATTTCCCTCTCATATGTTGTCTATATTTGTTCTAATACTAACAAATTGATATTAGAGCATTTAATTTTAAGGGATCTGTGAGATTTAAAAAACCATAAGAAAAACACAAAAAACACATACAACCACCAAATAACCTTCATTTACTTTACAAAAAACAAAGAACCTAAAAATAAGCCAAGATGCAATCAGAAATCTCTTCTTTCACTTCTATTGCACCACCTGTATTCGATGGAACAAATTATGAGATGTGGGTTGTTCATATGGAAGCCTATCTTGACGCTAATGATTTATGCGAAGCAGTTGAAGAAGATTATGAAATCCTTCCTTTGCCAAACAATCCAATTGCACAAATGAAGAATCACAAAGAAAGGAAGCTAAGAAAATCCAAAGCCAGATCAATTTTGTTTACTGCTGTGTCTCCTCTTATTTTCAATAGAATAATGACGAAGAAAACAGCTAAAGAGATCTGGGATTTCTTGAAGCAAGAGTACGAGGGAAGTGAGAGGATCAAAGGAATGCAAGTACTCAATTTGGTTCGAGAATTCGAGATGCAAAGGATGAAAGAATCGGAAACAATTAAAGATTATTCAAATAAGCTTCTTAGTATTGCCAATAAGGTAAGACTACTTGGTGCCGATTTTTCTGATTCTAGAATTGTTCAAAAAATTCTTGTAACAATTCCTGAAAAATTTGAAGCTACAATCACTTTCTTAGAAAACACAAGAAACATGTCAAGGATCACCTTAGCAGAATTATTGCAAGCACTGCAGGCTCAGGAACAAAGAAGGCTAATGAGGCAAGAAAGTTCTGTGGAAGGAGCTTTGCTGGCCAAAACACAGAACAACCATGGTGGCAAGTACAAAAAGAACAAGAGTAACAAGTCAGGAAATTCAAGCAACAACAGTATTAGCACTACAAGCGACAGCAAAAACTCTCAAGATTTTCCACCGTGTCCTCATTGTAAAAAAACAAATCATCCGCAAAAGAAGTACTGGTGGAGGCCAGATATAAAATGCAACAAGTGCGGTCAGTTAGAGCACATGGAGAGGATCTGTAAGTCGCAACAACAACAACAAAGTGAAGCAAAAGCTGCGATAGAACAGCCTCAAGAAGAGCAGCTTTTTACGGTGTCTTGCTTTGCCACTAAAAGCTCCACAGAAAGTTGGTTGATAGATAGTGGTTGTACAAGCCACATGACGTATGACCAAGAACTCTTCAGAGATCTTGATACAACCTTTATCTCCAAAGTCAGAGTTGTGAATGGAGCATGTATAGCTGTAAAAGGCAAAGGCACAGTTGCAATTGAAGGTTGTACAGGTTTGAAACTCATTTCTGATGTTCTATATGTTCCTGAAATTAATCAAAACTTATTGAGTGTTGGTCAGTTGCTGGAAAAGGGTTACAAAGTTCTATTTGAAGACAAAAATTGCACGATCAAAGATGTAGAAGGCAGGGAGTTATTCAAAATTCAAATGAAAGGCAAAAGCTTTGCCTTGAATTTGATAGAAGAA
>CANXYC012033392.1:0-62669 GCA_948193065.1 Aleurites moluccanus | reverse complement strand
ATTTTGATAGTGTTTGATGTAATGAATCTATTGATATATTTTTCATTCTAAACAAAAATCATTTGGACTGCTAAAAGTGTATTAGAAATTTTATATATTATATTTAACGGTCTAGATTTAACGCATTTCTAATACACTTTTAGCAGTCCAAATGATTTTTGTTTAGAATGAAAAATATATCAATAGATTCATTACATCAAACACTATCAAAATATAATTTTTTAAAATTTTTTTAAAATTTTTTAAATAACAAAAATTAATCACATAAAAAATTATTGTGTAAAAAAATACAGCACCCCTCAACCCCAATAAGTATATACAAAACTCAGAATTGTATCATAATTAATAATAAGTAATTAATTGGAAGGTGGCTGTGCTATACAAGTGTAGGAACGCGAAGTAACTGCTGAGTAAACCAAATCCTAAAAATAAAATATAAATAAATACTCACTTTTTCTTTTTTTTTTATCTATCATTTAAAATTTTATATATATATTAAAATATTTATTAAGTAGATTAAAAATAATTTATTTAATTTTATATTATTAATTTTATTTTAAATTAAATTATTATATTCTAATTAAAAATTATAAAAATAAAATAAAAAAAAAATAAATATTATTTTAAAAATTTAAAATGAAAATTAAAAATAAAAAGGATTAATTTCTAAAACGATAAATAAAAAAAAATTAATATTAATTTTATCAATAAAAATCAAATAATTTAAAATTAACAAAATTTAATAAAAATAAACTTCACGAGATGCTTGGGACAGAGCTTCTCTATACCATACTCTCCATTCTTTAATTATATACTTATTATTAACTTTATTCTTAATTTCACGGAGTGAACGTTATTTTCACTTTCTACTTTCTTCACAACTATATTATCCACCATAAGAAAAATGTTTACAAAAATATTATAATATAAATATATAAAAAATTAAAATTAAACATTTTATTTTCCAAAAACACTTACCCATATTTAGTTTAGTTATTCATAACTGCTAATAATTAGTAATTGTTATATAATAACTATATATTTTATAAAATTATTATTAATTATTAGCTGTTATTATATTTAATAATTATTAAAATAAATATTAATATTTTTTATTTAAATATTAATTTTAGAATATAATTTAATATTTTTTAATTAAAAAAAAAACCTTTTAAAAAAAATTATAATTTAAAATTTTTATAAATATACTATTTAATAATTAATAATTATCAGTAAACAAATTTTATAATACAACTGTTAAGAATAAAAAATTAAAAATTTCATAAATTTTTTTTTATGAAACACTTGCTTAATTTTCATTCACAAAAGTAAAATATTACTATTTTATAATTACAAAAAATATAATCTCACTCACCAAGCGATGAATTAAATATTTAATAATATACTTATTATTTATAATATAATTGCTCTCTTAAATTTGATAAAATGAATTTACTTATAATCTTATCAATAAAGTGAATTATTTTTTAATGTGCAAAAAAAAATATAAAATGCATTAATAACTTAAAACTTCATAATTTAAAAAATTATTTCAATATTATTAAATTAAAAATTAATTGGTATATAAAATTTGCAAATTAATTAACATAAAATTCATTTTACAATCTAGTGGCAACCCATGATACTTTTGACCACGTAAATAAGATCAATCCCTAATTTTAATGCGATTCATTCGAATAGTTAGTATTTTTTAAGTGAGCATTTAAACTTTTAATTGTGTTTATATATATATTTTTTAAGCATTCAATTTTAATTTGGGGATTCAATTTTAACCATTTTGAGCTTATCAATAAATAATATATGCATATTTTTTTTTTGTAGAGAAGATATGCATAATTCTAGTTTTTGTTATTAATTATAATGGCATGCATATGTTAATTAACATGTTAATTTGCTAATTTTGCCCATAAGAAACAAAGATAAAAATGTCTTATGAAAAAGACATATGCCAATTAATTAATTGGGACCACAGACTTATAAATATATACCTTACAGTACACAATCGTAACTAACGTTGGTTGCTGCTGAGATAATAATGTTTCAAAATACAAATCTTTAAATCAAAATTATACATAAGGCTCAAGTTCTTCTAGAAATAAAAGACGATATACTTCCCATTCTTTTTGTATTTAAATAATTACATTAGAATATAGGCACATTGACCAATAGTGCATGGTTTTGATATTGAAAGAGGTGTTTGAATAAAAATTAGCGTTTTATTAAAATAATTAATTTTATTAAAAATAAACGTTAATCATAAAATTTCTCTCCCAATTTTTAAAATTTATCTTAAATATTAAAAATAATTTAATTTTTTTTTTTACTCAAACACTTCAAAAATTATAAAACTCCTTAATTTCCTCATAAAATATAACTTATAGTATTTAATTTCCTATCTAAACACCCTCTGAAATATTTGTGAAATTCTATTGGGCCGTAAGAGTCACGATAAAAGGGAAATAAATTAAATTTTATAATATAAAATATTTAAGTCTAATGAATGTAATAGAGAATATAATAACTCTCTCTTACATTCATCCGTTATACATTTACTGTTACTAATGATTAATCATATAATTTATATTATATTATGTAATAAAATAAAAAGTTAAAAGAAAAATTAAAAAGCTAAATTATATGCTTAAAAAATTAAAAAAATTATGTTTATCCACCTTTTAAAATATAATTAATTATGAAAAAAATATAATAAAAAAATGTAATAAAATGTTACACTATAAGAATATAAATAACTGTGGATGTTCACTTATATTTTATATTATTAATTAATAAAAAAAATTATTCATATATATTTTATTGTATATTTAATAATAAATTAATTTTAAGTTTATAAAAGAAGAAAAACAAAATAGATTGTATTGTAGTGATTAGTGTAACGTTCACAGAGAACTTATCACATCCTTCTCTAAAATCGACATTTTTTATAAAAGCCTCAAAAAGCCATTTCCCTTTCCCTTCAACAACGTCCTCTTCTATTTCTTTCTACAAGTTTCCCTCTAACTTCCTTTCTTTCTCTCACGCCTTTTTTTTCAACAATTTGATTGCTTCCCTCACTTTCCAGAGTAAATATAACAGAAATCCAGAAAGGAAATTTAAAAAAAAAAAAAATGCTGTCTGGACTGAATGGCACCGTCTGGATGGAAGATAAAGAAGCTCAGGACTCCGCTACAAACAATAACAACATTAGTAATAGCTGCTGTGGTGTAATAGAGAGTAACCAAGAAATGGGTTCTCCTTCTACCTTCAAATCCATGCTTGATGTTGAAGATGACTGGTATGTCGCTAACACTAGTATCCACAATCATCAAGGTAGTATCAGAGATATCACATTTTCACCAAATCTTGGTGACTCTGATAATTTGTTGCTTCACTCTGTGGATTCTTCCTCTTCCTGTTCACCAAACTCCTCTGTTTTTAACAATCTAGACCCATCTCAGGTCCACTACTTTATGCACCCAAAATCCACCTTATCTTCACTTCTTAATGTAGTCTCTAACAACCCTTTAGAGCATGGTTTTGATTTAGGTGAAATTGGGTTCCTGGACAACCAGCCAACTGCAACAACAACAACAAATGCATCATCTTTACTAAACAGAGGAGGTGGAGTTTTAGGCAACTTCACTGATTTGAGCTCAAATAATCAAATTACTACTTCTAATTTATGCACTGATCCACCCTTTTATTCTACCCGCATGCTCCAATTGCCTGAAACCGGTCCTGAGTTTACAGGATTTAGGGGTTTTGATGAGAGTGCAGGGAATACGTTGTTTTTTAATAGGTCCAAGTTGTTGAGGCCTCTTGAAACTTTCCCTTCAATGGGTGCACAACCTACTTTGTTTCAAAAGAGAGCAGCTTTGAGGAAAAATTTGAGTGATAATGGCAGCAAGGGAGCTTTAAGTGGGATTGAGACAAATAAAGGAAAGAGAGAAAGGTCTCAGATGGGTGACGAGAACGAGAAGAAGAGAAAATTGGGTAATATAGATGATAGTCTGGAAGATGTAAGCATTGATGGGTCGGGTTTGAATTATGATTCTGATGAGTTTACGGAGAACACTAAAGTGGAGGAGATTGGTAAAAATGCAGGGAATAGCTCAAATGCAAATAGCAGAGTCACTGGCGGTGGCGGTAGCGGCGGAGATCAGAAGGGGAAGAAGAAGGGGCTCCCTGCTAAGAATTTGATGGCAGAAAGGAGGCGCCGGAAGAAACTCAATGATAGACTATACATGTTAAGGTCTGTTGTCCCAAAAATAAGCAAGGTGAGAATTTCTTTTCCACCATTTTCTTGTGAATTCAAGTATGTTTTTCTACTAATGTTTTAGATATTATTAGACTCTCACAATCATTCAACCTGTTTGTGTGAGTGTACGTGAGAGAGAGAGAGTTTCTATGTAGTGCTTTTGTTCATTTGGACTTTGTTATATCTTTTGATTGGCATGTTCAAAAAATTAATAAAATAGTTGCATTAAAGCCTCTCACATGGATACTGATATAGTGGTATGGTAATGCTTTGCTTTCACCATAAATTTGTGCCACTGCGACTGAAATAAAAGATTATAGTATTTCTCCTACAATCAAGTTTTTTACTATGCATAATCTCTATATTTGTTCTTATTTAACATTTCTTTTTTTTCTATTTGCATAGGTTTGCTTTTCTTCCTTCCATTCAACAGTTCCTCGTTGCCTATGTTCTATTTTCCTAAAAACTTCCAATTTCTTTGTCAGTCCTCATTCGTACCGTGATTTGTTTGCTTGTCATGGTCATGCATGCTAATTCACTTAGATTCTTAGTTTACTTTTTAATAGGGTTAATTTCCAGTTGTATTCTGGGTTCATCAATGAGAAATTTTTTATTTTGGGACATAGGAGAAAGGTTTGAACCAGCTCAAAAGATTAGGTTGGTTTCAACTTCTATACTCTAAAGCTTTGAATCAGATAAGAACAACACAGGATATAATCTTACTTCTATTTTACTTCTAAGGGCCAAACTCTTCTCCATCCATCAAAAGTAGGAAATCACTTCTAGTACGTTTGGATTTCCAAAGTTTCCTCACATCAGATGCAGAGCGGATTGCCAGATTTATTATAGGTTAGATCTCAAAGCATGGCCATCAACAGAGCATAGGAGCGATGTTGAATCTCTAGTCATTTTTCCTTTTCAATTCTTTTGCTAAATCATCTGGTTGGTCCTGAGATTAAGTTTCGCATCATAATGGTTTGGTTCTATTAAAATGTTGGTGAACTATTCCCCAGCAAAGTAAAGAGTTTATTATTAAAATTTCTCATCTTGATTGAAAATTTTGTTGAAAAATACTGAAGAATTAAGCCAATTCGAGAATTCTATTTTCGAAGTTTGATTCAACTGAAACTAGCATTTTATTCTTAAAATTTATGAGGGGAGTTTCAGCTAGGACAGGAATATGAATGATTGAGAAGATATAATTTACAGCTATTCTGAAGTAGATTGTGATAGAAACTTGCTGAATATTTGATGAGGTAAGGTTCAAACTTAGTAGTGAGACCAATATCGAAAATAGATCACTGTAGAACACTTTTGGTTAAAAAATATACTTACTTTTTATGTGGTTAGCTGATTATACACTAAACACTCTTCTCGAAACCTAGCTCAGAAAAGGAATATCATCCCACTGCCAAGCACTGAAATAAACACATTTGATTGAAGCTTAAAGTTTTCAGTTGTGCTTCATTATAATTATATGTTGTAAGTTATACTGTTGTGTTGACAGATGGATAGGGCATCAATCCTTGGGGATGCAATTGAGTACTTGAAGGAACTTCTGCAAAGGATCAACAACCTCCATAATGAATTAGAGTCGACTCCTCCTGGCTCTTCACTGACACCCACCACAAGCTTTCACCCTTTGACACCCACTCCATCGGCCCTGCCCTGCCGTATCAAGGACAAGCTTTGCCCCAGCTCATTGCCAAGTCCAAATGGTCAACCAGCAAGGGTAAAATTTCCCTCTTCGTGCTGAGATTTTATTATTGTCCGTCTTGAATCCAAGGTTATTGCTTATATTTGCTTGTCCAGATTTCTTTCACAATGATCTCCATTTGGATGCCCTGTACTGCACAGTTCCTGAATGACCTATTTGACCAGACATGGGCACATTCCTAATTCAAATGTTTGAAAATCTACTTTTTCTTCTTCTCTCTCTTTTATACCCAGAGAACTATTTCTTTCCATTAGTGACCATGTAACATTTGGTTCTTTGTCAAGCAAAAATGTAAAGAGGTGGTTAAATTTTTGTTTACTCGTGCAGGGAAACATGTTTGATATAGTGATCAGCAATTATGCCTTCATTTCTTCTGGAACATCAACTTTTCTTTTAATATGAAATTAGGAATTTCAATTATGCAGTTTCACTTTGTCTGAAAATAATAGGTTGAAGTCAGAGAGAGAGAAGGGCGGGCTGTAAACATCCACATGTTTTGCAGTCGCAGACCAGGTCTCTTGCTCTCTACCATGAGGGCTTTGGATAACCTTGGTCTTGACATCCAACAAGCTGTCATCAGTTGTTTCAATGGTTTTGCCATGGATATTTTCCGAGCTGAGGTATTGAAATTTCTTAAATTCTTGATTCAGTTTTCAAAGCCTAATTTCTACAAAGTATTGCCAAGCAAATTACCTCTTAAACCCAGAGATTGGAATTAGGAGATGCTTCAAATTCAAGGTGTATAGCACTGGGATCAATTTGGTTTTCCAACATAAATCTTACATAATGACAATTCAACTTACTTTTGTCATTCAAGATAAAAGTCAGTGTCTTTAATATCATTTAACTTATTTTTATATTTTTTTTCCCATGGCTTGATTCTTTGTATCTTTACAAGCTGTATTCCACCACGTTTAAATGTGCACAAGCAGAGTGAGATCTGATTTTGCTTTTAGCTCGTCAGAAAAATATATTTACTGTAGATCTGTGCCTTGTCTCTTATGGACAATTTATCTGCAGACTACTGACGTGCTCATTTCTTTCTTTTCTTTTTTCTCCTCAGCAATGCAAAGAAGGGCAAGACTTACACCCGGAGCAAATAAAAGCAGTGCTCTTAGATTCAGCTGGCTTCCATGGCATGATGTAGCAGATATACTGAACTTGGAATTAAAGTTTGCACTTCCGTTTTCCATCTATTGACAGGGAAAAAGTCATTCAAGCAGTAGTTATCTTTTTCTCATGCCGAGTCTTCGACATCAAGAGTCCTTTGAATCAGAATGAAAAGTTACTTTAATTCTACAGTATCTTTGAAATTTCTATTCACTGGAAATCGGCATGTACTGCAGCAGATAGGCAGAGATATCTGTCGAACATACTTTCTGATATATGGCAAACAAATTTCTAGTTAATAAAAATTCAATCGAATGAAAATTTTAGAATTCTTTAATTTGCACGGATCATGGTTTTAAAAACCCATACTCCAGGAAATGAATTCACACTTTACTACATCATCTCTACAGTCACATTGAGAGTCTCATGTTCTTACTTTGTTCACCGATGGCTCCGACCCCGAGTTTTGGAACCTTCTATCTATTATATTCTATCCAGTGGGAAAATTAGAAGACCATGTGATCTCAAAAGCCAACCTCCAAACCTTTATACTCGTACCTTCATAACAATGGTTTCTCTCGTGTTCCTAATCAAACTAAAGATACTTCACAATTTCATACTATAAATCAACTTTAGCCCACCAATGAAGTTTTGATATAGTAGTTAAAATCAAAGCCGACGTCTTAGAAGCTCACGCGTTCAGACTCCCAGATTTATTGAATTTAATTTATGATTTATATTGTTTATTTCCTGTTCATATCAGATTTCAAGAATATACTTTCAAAATACATAAAATCAGGAGTTCATAACACGATAGGGAAGATTTAAAAGAAAGTGTAAATTACCCAGTTTTAATCTTTTAACTTCTTATACCATACGACAACTAGTCAAATACTGAAAGATTTCTTCTTAATATAAATGGGGAGGTCATAATAACGGTTTGACGTTTTATTTCCGTTTTTCCCCATCTAGTCATTGTAGACTTAGCAGCTTCTCCAATTTGACCTCGTCCTTGCATTCACATTTCTCCACCTCACATCCAGTCTTCCACTTTGTTCGATATACCGTATGTGCTAGAATAATATGCAAGTCCATCATTTAACTTCGTTAAAAATTTAATTTGAAATTTAAAGCAGATTAACTAATTATCATATTCATCAACCAATCAATTCATTGGACCTCAAAGGAAAAATCAGGTTCCTCGGGCAAAAATAATTCTAGGAAAGTAACCCAGAACCAATACACTATAATATACAATTTTCTAGCATGTTTATCATTAGCAGTAATTTGCAACAGCAGCTACAGAGTTCGAATCAGCTACAATTGAGTCCTTCAGATTCAATCTGATAAATAGACTAATAAATAGAAAAGCCTCCATACCCTACAAAAGGGCTGAGCTTACAAATGAACAGATCAACCATAAAACCTTTAGGAGTGGGCACAGCATGTTTCCCCATCATTCATCGATGTGATTCAAAGGGAACAGAGCACATGCAAAAGGAGCTAAGTACTAATAAAAACTCTATTTACCATGGGGAAGGGTTTCACTTGAAATCTGCAATGTATCAGTTCCTTCCCACAGCCACTCGCTCCTTTCCATACCATCACAACTTTCAAATGACTGAACATAATTAATGATGATAGTTTACAGCTAGCTATATTCTAACCCATCTAGACTTGCAGACAGATACTTGCACAGATGCTCCAATAAATGAAGTACGCCCACATAAGAATTTAAAAAGCAGACCATAAATATGGAAACCAACAAATTGAACCCAAAAAAGAACCCATTAAGATGTATAAACTTACATTAGAAGGTAGTGGAGCGTGCTATGTACAAAGGTGCAATGGTTTGAATAAAGCAGGGGAATGCCTTGCTCAGAGTAGGGGTGTATATATTTATATATATATGTGTGTGTGTTCATTACTGGACACCAATAATACTAAGTCCATTAACATGTCCAAAATTGGATATAATATAATTCTTGCCATCTATTTCTGCAATAACAACAAGCTTGTGTCTTAAAAAGAGGCAGGTAAGACTCACACCCATCTCAATCTTTTCAACTGAAATGGCCATAGCACCCTTTGCAGTGCTGCCTAATTCAAAAACCTGACACGAACAAAAGCACATAAGATTCACAACAATCAATAATCAGAAAGATCTATTCAAGAAAATATAATTAAGAAAGACAACCTAACAATTCTCAGTGCTATGCCCTGAAGGAAGTGGCTGACGTTTCACTTCTTTTGCATCCACACCTTCCGCATCCAAAAGATTCTCACCCTTTGAATTCAAGGTCAGTGTCCCTGGATTCATCTTCTGTACCTCCTCTCTTGTGTAGATGAAAATCTTATGAACCATGCCTACAAATTCCCTGATTTACACATAAGACATCACCAATAAGCAAGTAAACAATTCACAGAAAGAAGAGAAACCATCTAAAACTCGTGCATAAAATCATCATCTGGTGCATATTCAAACATATGCAAAAGAATCCTTACTGCCAGGGATCATCTCCAACGAGCATCATATCGCCTTCATCATCAGTATACACAATCTGCCAATCCTTTTTTGGAGCCAGAAGCTCACCATCAAATTCAAATAATCGATCTAATTCAGCAATCAACTCTTCATAGTTGTTGAACTTGGTTAGATCGATGGACCTACCAAGTGCAATCCCTTGCTTGTGAACCTGAAGTTTCAAGGGGAAAAAAGGAGAAATTTTTTTTAGCTTTTTCTTTATTTTCCAAAGTATCAAAATATTCAAATAGATAAAAATTTGCAAGTAGGAAACCTTAGTACAACTCCTTGTGGAACAATTTTGAGTTTTGCCTTGATTGTCCCTCGTATACAGAGGACCAGCATGAAATTGTTTCGTGTGTTCATTATCATCAACCATTTTAGAACCCTTGGATTGTTCTGACCTTTGATCAGATTCAAATAAACGAAGCTGGTGATTCGACACATGAGCATGATTCACAGGCTCATTGACCATGTTTCTATGCAATGTTGCTGGCTCTGTTGAAACACGATTACTAAACAAGGGAATGCCAAAAAGCTTACAGTTCCCTTCCATGGATTTCCCAGTCTCATGTTCTTGTACCAATACAGGTTTTGCCACTAGCTCTCTCGCATGAGAACGATTATCAAAATGAGATGGTGGTGGGGGTCGCATCAACCAGTTTCCATGTGACTGCTTAATCCTATTACCATTAAGCATGGGATACTCACTAAATGCACTGCATCTGATATTTCCCCGTGCTTGAAAAGGCATATCACGACCTTGTATAGGAACCTTTGTATTAGAATCTGACAACTTGGGTGAGAAACCTGATGTCATTAAAGACCATGGGTTGGCAAGCAAGTTGAACCTGCCTTCCTGATCTTTTACAAGTTCTCTACTACCAGCTGGTGAAGTTTGCTCAACAAAGGGTGCACTAAACCCATGCGGGGAATCAGCATTTGTCCCAAAACCTGATAACAAATCTGTGTAGGTTGGCTCCTGCCTCCCAGAGGACATCCAACTCTCTGATCCATGTCTTCTTGAAGCAGATATCAAATCGATTTTCTCATCGTCTACTGAAGGTGGCCACATAACAGACTTCTCAGCAGTGTCAGATTCATTCCTCTCCGCAAAATTGCCTCCCAAGGTCGAGAATTCTTGACCTTGCAAGACCCTTGAATATCCAGTTGTCCGTGGAGGGTCTACAGTTACTTTGGAAGAACCTAAGCCATGAAAAGGATTTGAGGCAATTCAGACCTCACATCCAACATATAGGTCTAGAAAAGATTATGACTAACAAAAGTAAAACTGTACCTTCTCTAGTAAGAACAGAGGAGTCAGGGGACAAAGGAACCATGTTAGATCGAGGTCTTTTAGGTCTGGTCACTGGAAGGGGATTCAAGGCAGGAGGAGCCAGAGCAGGCTCTATACTCCATGGTGAAACTCTCTCTGGACGAGGTATGGCAGAAGTTTCATCCCATTTCACCTAGAAGTACCATTCAAAATTCTATTTAGCACTTCAAACAGTAGTGTCCTAGACATTCTAATGACTTAAAAACTACCTTAAAACATCTCCACTTAGATTCTCGCCACCTTTTGGGATCAGCATCATCAATTCCAACAATTGTGCCAATAAATCTACAATAAGAAAATCACAGAGGATTATAATACAATGTAGTGACAAAAATATAGTCCCTATGATGCGGTACAACGCAGAAATAGCAAACAGAAACCCAAAAACCTTAAAAAAAATGCAACTTAGAGCAGCCATGGAAGAATAGAAGAGGTTCCACCAGAAAACCTTCAAAGCAGAAGTCATACCTCTGCTCAGGAGATTCTTCTCCTTCAAATCTCATCTTAAACCTCATCCCAATGGAATAATTGTTCTTAACAGACTCCATGTACCGGTCAAATGGAACAATGAACTCAGCTGGGCTTGTCCTACAACAACAGGGGAGAATTTGAAGGCAAATAAACACGGGCAGTAAATTGCAAAATTGATCATCTTTTCATTAACACAATTTATTCATATTATAAATTGCACGGAAGAGTATTAGTTACAGTAAGTTTCTATTGTCTACCTGTCTTTCCCTTGATTACCAAAAAATCCAGAACCAATGAAAATATTATAATCTAATAAAGTTACATAGTCACCCACTATTAAGTTGCCCAGCCTGCAAATATGTTTACTAACTTACTATGAATTGCATAAACTGCATACCTTGGCTTATAATAAACAGTAAACATGGTCCCTGTGGAGACAGCATGCCACGCTGTAGCAAGCACACCTAGATGCATGCTATGACTGGATATGACAGATGATGGAACATTGCCCTGCTGTCTCATTGCCCGTCTAACACCAACTCGAAGTTCTCCATTCTCACCCCTAGAAACCAAATGCCAAAACCACACTTGAATTATATAGAACAAGAAATCACTGGTATAAAGAAGCGGTAAACATTTTCTAGAAACATAACAAAATAATGCAAGTAATTTCAGTAGTAAAATAAGGAGCTAAACCTTAAAAATATAAATGCATCACCAGCAACAAGCCTTTTGGAGCTAACAAATACACTCCATCCACTTTGAAGCAAGTGTCTCCGCGGTTGACCTGGTACACAACACTAGTCAATAAATCAGGGAAACAGAGAAAGAAAATGGTAGCTACAATAAGTATATATTCCTTTTCCACTTAACATGAAGAAGAAAAAAAATTTATTCCATTGGAAGTTCAATTTTCAATATTAAAAGCACTGATATTCATTTACTGGCATCAGAGGAACTATAACAAATAAACAGAGGTCAGAACAATCTATTAATCAAGTATTTGATAGTTACCCCGAAATATATGCCGGAAGCGCCATTCATTTCCATGCAAATCCTTGGCAACCAATTCCTGAGTTGGAGGCTGCCTTGACATATCCTATTGCACACCAAAAATTAAACATCAAGTCAGAAATTTAGTATGAACTACACAAAATAAATGAAAAAGAACAAGGCACAGTAATTTCTAGTAACAGGCAGACTTCATATACTAACCAGAGGCGGTAGACATTCATCTGCATGTCGTCTAAGCACAGAAAACCCACCATGTGTGCTAGTGTCCGAGGCAGTCAAGGTTTTACAAAATGAATGCACACGAAATCGTGGTGGCAGAGGCGGGTGGGGCTCCTTCTTTATTGCATTCTCATCTTGCTGACATAAAGAAACCATTAAGAAACCTAATTCCTATTCAACATCAATTCCTTGAATACCACATAACCAAAACCTAAAATCAACAATTAAAACGCGCTTACGGTGGGCTCAGGAAGCAGTGTAACTTGCGCAAAAACCTCATCAGTATCTGGTTCGGCCTACAATCCATAGTCAACCAGTTAAGTCCAGATTCACAGATACCTCTTAAACGAAACTAAAATTTCAATGACACCCACACAATAAAAGATAGTCCTACCTTCAGCTGAACATTGATAACGCGGCAAAGGATCTTAGATGGAAGATCATAAACTGGCATCTGCTGGTCCGCTACCTGATTCGTCGATGCCTCCACCTAATCCATATATATCAACCAAATGAACCCAAAAATCAACTCATAAACCAGCAAAAACGTTGTATAAAATAATCTTCTAACAATCATACTTTAGGCTTCCTTTAACGACTTGAAATCTCCTTACAAAAATTAACGCATTGAAAATTTGAAAACAAAATAGACACCAGAAATCTTAATAGTAAACAAATTTAACCTAATAAACATCAAAGAGGCCAATTAAAGAAAAATCCACCTTAACTTTTAGTTCTGGGACGGGAAATTCACATAAATAAGAATAGCAAAGATGAGTATGAAGAATGAACCAACCTGTTCGATGTGTCCTTGAGGAAAGAAGAACACAAGCTCTTTTTCACGAGGAACGGTGACCAAAGGACCGGCACACGCATGCCACAGCTCCGTGTAAAGCGCCGTTTCCGCGTCTGCACCACACGCGCCACCACAGAGATAAAAAATAGGGGAAAAAGTTAAAATAAAGAAACCAAATCAAAATAAATTTACCAAAACATAACAAAATACGCAGCAATTTTACCTTTGGCCAAGGCTGGACGAGTAGAATGGCCCTTCTGCCCTTCCATGGCGTTCCTTGGGTCCTTAGGGTCGCTATAACCAGAAGAGAAGCTCTCTCCTCTAACGTTTCCAAAGTTACCATTTATTTGTATCCCCGAAGAATCCATAAATTTATCTTCCATTAAACACAGATCTCTCATTTAAATCATCAAATTCAAAGTCTAATAAATTAGACTCACTAATCAACCGCTTTCTACCAGTAGTTTTTCTCTCTCTACCATTAGTCACAGAGACAGAAGTTATTGTTTCCTCACAGAACCTCTATCCTTTCACCTACAAAATTTCCCAATTTAACCATCAATTTGCTTCACTTCTCTTTCACTTTCTGGTCACTTTCTCTATCTTCTGCAACAATCATGGATAAGCTCTCTCTCTATAATTATAAATGCTTTAACAGGAATTAGCAGGTACACAGGGGTGGCCTCTATCTCTTCTTCTTTATCTCTCCTCTCTTTCCTCGATATCTTGTCTCTCTCTTCTCTATCATTCTTGTCTGTGTAAAGAGTCTAGACTTAACCAAAGTGGTCAAAAATGGGTGCAATCATTTCAACCGCGGTCAATTTTTAACCAGTCTTTCTCATAACCGACATTCATCGGTTACTTTACCTTTTTAACCGGTAAACTCTATTCTGGACCTGATAAAAACGACATAATCGTTGTTAATAAGGCGGCTTTCGTCATTAACGTCTTCTAATCAGGTAACGTCCGTTTGCATTGACGTTAGTGGGAAAGCTGTTCGGTTTTTATGGGGAATTGGCTTTTGAGTTTTGTCTTGCTATCAAGGATGTGAAGTGGGCAAGGGACGCAAAGAAGTGTTGGGGTGCGTAGTTAACATATCTTGGCGCATGATAACAATTGCGTCTAGTTCCTTCACTTCTTTTTCCTTTCATGCACAGGCGGCAGCACAGCTGTTCTCGCCTATACTATATATCGCACGATAAATTGCTCTGAGATTAAAAATTACAGGAGATGAATTTTGTAAAAATAAGATATCAGTTTAAATTATCTGTTTTATTTTATATTTTATTTTATATTTTATTATTTTTTATATATATTATATTATTTATAAAAAAATAAATCAACACTTTAAAGAAAAATGAGAAACACACTAATTTATTAAAAAAAAACAATATGATAAGATAATAAATATATTGATTTAAATAAATATTTTCTAAAAAATAAATTGAAATAGCAGTCACATTAATATTTTGAATTTAATTTAATTATTATATATTATAATTTGACAATTAAATATGTAAAAAATTCATCATGTATTGTTTAACTTTAAATCTCTATCAATTTTAATTAACAAATTTGCAATCTTTAATTATCATTTCATAAATAATTGTAAACCAAATTAAAGAAAATTTAGTCAATATTATTCTATTGATTTATTTAAATGAATTTGCAAACATGACATTAAATTTCAATTTTAAATATATAATTTAAATACCGTTCAAAATTATGGTTAGCATGATCATTCCTTGTGAATCTCTAATTTTAATGATAATTAAATACTCTTAATCGTATTATATTTAGTACGAATTGCAAAAATTGGAATATGATATGATTAGTCTAAATATAATTAAAATAAAATAAAATTTTTATTTTGATTAACAAAAAATATATTGATATGTGATATTTGGTTGATATAAACGTTGGATAAAAAATGCGAGAAATTGAAGGGGAAAACCAAGCAAGTCACGTGTTGGAGCAAAGGACAGGAACAGTGGTAAGAGCTGGAGAGGAAAGTCAGTGGGCCCACTTGTATTGTCTACTAGCAGTTGTGATGGTCTAAAGCAACAAATACAGTAATCTTTGTCCAATAAAAGCTTTTATTTTATTTATTTATTCATTTTTAACAGCTCTAAAAATACTAATTAAAACTGATTATTTTATATAAAATATAATTATAAAATAAATATTTCAGATAATATTTAAATAAATTATATAAAAATAAATTAAATAAAAAAAGTTATAATTTTATAAATTTTATATTTCACTATAACCACTAAAATGATAAATAAAAAGTGTCACTTTTAATTTATTTATTTAATATTCTAATTCTTTATTTTTTAAATAGTAAAATTAAATGAATGAAATGATTTTTTGGGCAGCATAAGAATCAATCAATTATTTAATTTTTTTTGTACTAGTTTTTGGCTATATTTGTATTGCTTCTGTGTCTTTATATGGTTAACAGCAACTAGCCAATTAGCCAAGGACAATTACTACATGTTCATCTTCCTAGTTTTGGAACTTATTTAATTATTTTTGTGTAGAGTGGATTCATTCATTATAGTTGAATTTATTTACTTCATTTACAATTGAAGTAAATAAATCATTCAATTTTGTCAAGTGGGATGCTTTATCAATTCAACATGCCTAAAATGTGGTTTATAATTAGTGGTTTTGTAAATTTTCATATGTTGATTTGATATCAAGGGAGAAAAAAATGAAGTGATTTGAATCAAACTATTAACTATATAAAAGTAAAATTTTTTCATTTTACCATAAAATTATATAATAGAAAAATGTGAAAAAAATGTTAATTGATTAGTTAAACTAAAAAGAATTGTGTTTTATTATGATATTAATAATACATAAAATTATAGTTTAACTTTATTTTATTTTTTTATATGATCTATTCATCATTAGCTATTTTGTTTGAATTAATTATGTTAAATAGTATAACTCTAAGAAAAATCATTTCAATATTATTGAATTTTGAAAAATAAAATAATAATATAAAAATATATATCTTTAAATAAATTATCGCTCAATGTATTAAAAATAAATGAATTTAAACAAACTCATATAATATTACAATAGTAATAAATTGCTTTTATAATAATAATATAGATTGTAATCATCGTGTGATTATTATTAGTTACATTAAAATGATAATAAGAATCTGAGTTTATTATTTTCATTGCATATTAAGTATAGGTTGAAGTCAAACCTGGCCAAACCAAAAAAAAATTCAATTGAAATTGATAGTTTTGCAATTATGTAATTTAATTTAAAAATAAAACAAATCGTAAATTCAATTTAATTTATAATTTGAGTAATTAATTTTTTTATCGGTTTCAAACCGAATTGATTATTTTTTATTATTATTATAATTATATATATTTGATTTTATTTTATATACAATCATATATTTTTTAATCTAATATTAATTTAAAATTTAAAAATAATCATTCGTTAAAATTAATGAAAAATAAAAATAATATATATAATTTTTGAGAAAAATATATGTTTTGAAAATGTTAATTAATTGATATACAAGTTTTGCATTATACAATGAATTATTTTTTGAATTTTTTATCAGCGATATTTTATCGATGTTTTTTTTCAAATTTATAATAAAATAATAATTTATTAAAAAATATATTTAATTTAAAATTGATAAATTAAAAGTGATCAAATCGAATTAAATTAATGATTTGACTATTAATTTAATTTAATAATAATATTTCAAACCAAACCGATACTACTCTTATTAACCTAATATCTTAGTCATGAACATATTTTATAACATAACAAATAAAAAGTTTTAATTCAAATATATAGTAGAACTCCATCATGTCTTAGTTTAGTCGACTCTCCCAAGTTTCTTTTGTTAGTGAGAAAGAAAGATGGTTAAGGAGACATACAAGGCGCATGCGAAATAGCTATAAATTTTTAGATACTAACATGCAATGGCTGAGGCAAAGAGTACTGTGATGGATGATTTTGACAATTCGAATATTAAAGAAAGAAAGCTGATTAAAATGCGCGTTTTATTCACATCCACCTGTCCTTTTAGAAATGAAGAAACCTATTTTTTGGCAAAACATTTTTAAAGTGAGACAGTACAGTTTTGGCAATCAATGTATCCAACCCCATTTCTCTGATAACTTTTTTCTTTTTAGATAATCATCCAACTTCATTACTCAAAACACGGTTACAATACAATCAGTATACAAGAAAAAAAACAAAATAAATTCAAAAAAGCTAGAAAAATTTTAAGATAAATCACATATAGATCTAATTTTACGATCAACGACAACTATTTTAAAAACAAAATTATAAAGAAAGCGATAGATTGGTGAAATCAAATTCCCTAATAACTCTTTCACAGTTGGCAGCTGGTCTAAGAAATTAAGCTTTGTCCATATACATCGACTTATAATTTATTAGTCATCGTGAGAATTTCCTAAGTCTTTGGTGATGATGGATTGACCCCTTCTAAGGAATAATACATGAAGAAAAATACATGCAATTCTTTGGATTTTATTTTATTTTTTTATAAATTCCTAATATAAATGTAGATGACTTGTAATTAATTAAATTGGAATTATGGATATATAATTGTCTTGTAATATAAGTACTTACTCAATTAATCATACATTATTAATTAAGTATAATTTGTTATGTTACTTATACATACCTATACGTGCATGGTATATATGTACATAATGAAGTGAGAAGTGACAAGCAAACAATCGTATTCCTAATTATGCAAACAAAATAAGCATTGAAGCTATGTATTGAATTAGGTAAGTTTGCTTAAATACTTAATTAAGGCTTTAATAACCTTTAGTTTTTCAATTTTATACGTTTTTCCTTCGCTGTTATATTTGTTACAATGCTTCCTTTAGCAAATACAATCTCCCAAATTAATTTGATATGGTTTTAATTTGTTACTGTTTCACTATTTCCAAACAAATTAACCTTAATGTTATATTAATTAGTTTTCATTTGATTTAGCTGTTCGCTGCAATTATTAACTATTAATTGTTATTGATAATTATTATTTAATAGTTGATTATTATAAATATTTAATAAAATTATTATTAATTATTAATATGTATAAAGACTATTAAATATAAATATTTATATTTATCTTTTTATTAAAATATTATTTAAAAAAAATTATTTAGTCTTTTATTTAAATAAGTATAATTTTTTCTAAAATTTCAAATTTAAGTTTTTATAAACAGTTGTTATTTGACTACCTAATAATTAATAATTATTATTAATCATTTGGTGTAATTTTTAAAAATAAAAAATTAATTATCGTTTCAAAAAATTTTACCTAATTTTTATTTAATATTTAATTTACAGATTAAGTCATTACTGTATTCATTAATATTCAATTAAATATTTAAAATAAAAACACTTTAGAATCTAACAATCAATAATATAAAATTATAACTGAAACTTCAAATTTAAGATTTGTAATAATTTGAGTAATAATAACCTTTTAATTAATTGTTTACGGCTTATAATCATAGCAATTAAATAAAACAATTCTATTGTGAATTTCTTAATCAAACAACTATAAGATAGAACACCGGCCTCAGTGGGAAGTAATACAAAAGTTTCATTGTTAATCAATATTTAACAATAAAAAATTAAATATATTTGAAGAAAGGGACCCGCAAAATGTCTCCTATTTAACTTACACTAATCCAAGTGGTGGGTCCACCCTTTCTTTGCCTCCTCTCTCCTAAACAATTTGGACAATCCCTTAATCTTCTTCTCTTGACCCCTAACCCACAGACCAAACCCTATATGTCTCTTTTTCTTTTAATTTTAAACCCAAATCTCCCCTTAAAATTAAATTAAACTAAACAATAAATTTTACGTATTTTTTTACTGTAAAATTTTACCATAGCCTGCCAAATCACCGCTCCTTTTCCAACTTGCTTACGGACTCGAAACGGAACTGTGTGGTTATCTTATCTGCTTTTTGTTTTTTTTGGTAATATGAATGAATATTTAATTAATTTAGTGGACCTGAAAAGTTGAAATAAGGAATTTCCATTAGTTAGACTTTAATCTTTACAAGAAATGACTTACCGTTTGTTTTATTATTAGGATATAGTGCAATAGGAGCTTGCTACGTGTCCTAGTTTGTCGAAATGAAGGACACGTGGTCCTTCGCCCAAATGCCAGAGAGTTGTTTTGGTTTTGGACGGTTTCAATTAGTTGCGTCTTGTCACGCAGGTTGCGTGGCCAGTTTTGGATGGAGATGGGAACGTTACGGGATGGCGTTATTTTTATCAGAATTAATTGATTATTCAGTGTATTTTCCTTTTTTGAAGACAAAGTTATAGACATCATTTTTCTGTATTGGAAACCCATCTGTGGGGAGTTTGGGAAAAAAAAAATACGTTTTATTATAGTAAATATAATATTTAATAGATTAGTTGTAATTAATTTCAATTTTTTTTTTTTTTTTCAAACTGATATTTTATACTAATATAAATAATTTATTTTAAAATTTATTATTTTAAAACTCATTTTAACAATTAAATTATCAAACGCTGATATATTTTTATATAAATAAATTTCTAATTATTTATATTACGTTTTTATCTTTTGTTATTTTAAAATAAAGTTAATTATTTATATACTATTTGAAAATCTGTTAAAAAATATTTCAATTAAAAAAAATGCATAATATACTATAAAAAAAATTATTTACATTATTTATTTAAATAATATTTTACCTATGCTACAAAATGTGTAAGAAAAAAATGAAAATGCATATTGCTTACTGTCAAGCTTTTAGCTATGTGATTATATTCGTGAATGATAATGTAACGGGAAACATACAAGATAGGACTTTCAATTAAAATAATAAAAGTAATAATAAAGAAGTAATTAAAGATAATGAAGGCGGCAATCCTGATTGGTTACGAGGAAAAGTAAAACCAAACAAGGAAGACAGGTAGGTTGTTAGGCGTGAGGGTGACGGAGGTTGCACAACCAATGATGTAGACTCTGGAGAGGTTAGAGGACTAGGCGACTAGCTTTATTTTACCTTCTTTTTTTTTTTAATTAATTAAGGGAAATTGGATGTTTAATTACTTTAGTTAATAATTAACTTTAGCTTATAAAACTCAAAGCATAAAAAGTATTGTATATATGGACTTATATATATAATTTTTTTTTTTTTGGAGAAAGACTTATATATATAATGGTGGTTTATACTAATCATCATTAATATTGAAACAAGTAATTATATAATAGTGGTTAATTAGCAATTAGCAAGCATCAATTACCCACCTCTTATTCCCATTCGACCAACATTGCCATTATTGTCACATTACATTATTATGCTATCAATACATCATAATATCATCATCTAACTATAGTCTTAATTAAATTAATTAAAATGTTAATTATTTTGTAGCTATCATTATGTAAATTAATTACCTACTAGGTAGCTTGGTAGATAGCTATGCTATGAGCTAAAGTCAATGTAGAGAAATTCAATATACTTTTACACAGTATTTTTATATAATATATACAAATTTTAGTAAGTTGAAATCGGCATGATATAGGTAATTGAAAGTAATTATTTTAAAATATATAGTTAAATTTAATTAATTTAATTTTTTTAATTTTTAATTTTAAATTTATATGTGTAAAATAGATAATTAAATTATCAAATACCCTCCATATCATCTACACTTTGATATTAGATTATAAGATTGCTTAAGTAATTTTTAAGAAGAGAAAAATAATTAATTGAGATTTCAAACCTAATAGTCATTAGCTGAAAGTCCAAATCCTTGAAAATTTGATGCATGATTCATATTACTAGTATTTTACAAATTAAATCTAAATATTAATTGCGGCTGTTTAGACATTTAATTTAAGAATTTAAAAACATTTTTTATTATAAGGCACTAAATTTTAGCTAACGAAGTTAAATAGTTTTGAATTGTCAAATTAAGATTAAAAAAAGAACATAAGATTTATATATAATATAACAAAATGAGCCACACGGGTGGTTCATTATTAGGTATCCCACTTTCTTGGAAATAATAATAATAATAGTAATTATTATTATTATTATTAAAATTTCAGAAACTTTGATTTTTGTTGATTGGCCTTGTAAAATTTGCTGCAGCCAATTAACTTTTACCAAGTTATCGTTCGTAGGAGGCAATATTTATAGATATTATAGCGAGGTCCCTTTCACAAAGTTCATACTTATCTATAATGTGTTTATATCTGTACTTGACTAGATATATACCAAACCGAACATAAATTCAATGTGAAGACCAAATCAAACCTTGAATAGGATACAACTGTCCTAATGTGGAATTGTACAGGATTTCATTGTACATAATTATCCTAACATGCATTTCTTTCTATATTGTTATGGAGATTGTTGTAAACTTATATATGTCAAGGTTAGTTCAGACATATGAATTTAATTCATTTTATACAATTAATTTTCAAAATACAATTTGATAATACCAAAATACATTTTGCTAATGCAAAATAATCAATCAAAAGAACTAAATAAACCATCAAATTATTTATAAATCCTTAAAATATTATTGAAATTGAAATGTTTATGATTTTTCTTTTGACATTTATGATCTCCCATTTAGTTATATATTAAAGTATATATTCCATTTTGTTTCATAATAATTATCTTAATTATACAAGACACTATTATTAATAATTTTGTTCGTCTATTTTAATTTTTTAATTCATTTATTATTTTAATCAATCTTCTATCTTTATAATTCTTTCATATTTTATATCTTTTAATTATTATTTATATTTTCAGACATATTTTTTAATAAGAGTTTTATTATAATATTAAGATAAAATATAATTTGAATTATAAAATGAAGTAATTAAATTGAGACATCAAAAGAAAATTAAGATATTTATTGTGGAACGAGGAAATATATTTATCGTTTATATCAATATTATTTTTTACTATTTTAGTTTAAATTTATTAATATACATTAATAATCTTTTACAGCAAAATTATAATTTCATATATAAATTATGAGACAAATTTGCAATTATTTTAATAGGGTATATATTAAGTTCAATTAAATTGATGATTGCTTTTTAAGGTTTGACACAAGACAATTTCATCTTAAGTGCTTAATTAATTATAAAGTAAAAAATAATTAGAGTAATACACGTACATATACATTGAACAAGGAGATTAATGATTAATCACAAATAATCTTTATCCAATGAATCTATTAAATGAATAACATTGACAAATGAACTACTTCATGTTTGTTTTTATATCAATGTTATATTCAAAGCTCATACCAGCTATATAAAAATATTTTGTATATAAAAAAAAATAATTAATTTCAAAGTAAACGGTCTATAGAATGCACAAACTATACGTAAAACCGTTAAACATATTATATTATACTTCAAGGTGAGAAATATAAACAAATAAATTGAATTCTAATAGCAATGAAATAAATACAGTTGTTGTGATGGGTTTTCTTTGGTCTAAATGGGGAAATTAAGTCATAAATAATGGAAAATTATTAAAATTGATTTTGGTGCATATAAAAATAATATATTATCTTTCGTATTTAAGTAGAATTTATATTTCATAAATATAAAATAATATAATTTTCATGTGCACCGAATACATTGAATAATTTATAGTAAATAATGTTATTTACATCTACACCCACGTGTCCTTTTTTTTTTTTTCCATGTTTTTATTTTGTAATGTTTGCCCATAACTTAGGTATGGTCGTTGAGGATTTTAATTTTACTGTTCAAATGTTAAATCTATGGTTAATTAATTAATTAAATAAATAAATAAAAGAGAGAGAAATTTTGGTCATCCCAGCCAATTAATCATATCCTCTTCCTTTTTAATAAGGAAACATTAAATTAAATATATTAATTATTTTTTTTTAAATTAAGGGACTTAATTTTCCCTATTTTATAATATTCATTATTAATAATATACATGTTTTAAGATATAATTTATTTTAAATATGTAGATTGAGTGTAGAATATATCTTTAAATTTATTAAAAAATGATATTCATAAATATAATATTGATCCAAAAACATCATTTACTGTTTAAAAATAACTCTTTATATATGATATAATGTTTAAAGAATCACAATATTAACAGTGCTCACAAACTTAATTTTCTTTTCTTTTTTTCTTTTTGTAAGAGATATTAATATAAATTTAAATCAAATATTACAATATAATTTGAATAAAAAATAAATTAAAATAAACTCATTTAGAACATAACATAAATTCAAACTACATTTATAAAGGCATTGTTCGAATATGAAAACTACACCTATAAAGGCACTATTCAAACTTAAAATTAAGAGGTCTTAAAATCTCAGTCTTATTTTTAACTATTAAATTAAGATAATATATGATTAACTCTTAATAGTCTTTTAATGAAACAATAACTCTTAATAGTCTTTTAATGAAACAATCTCTTAATTGATAAGTAATTATAGTTATATAATAAAAATACTATAACTTTTTAACAATTCTTAATGAATTAGAGTTATATTAAAATTTAAATAATTAAAAAATATTTAATTTTAAATTATTGAGACTTTTAAAATATTAAAATCACTTAATTATTAAAAAATATTCAATTTTTAATTATAAAACACTACCTAAGTCTTATTAGCCTCACAAAATCAGTTGAATTATATAACATAACAATGTGAAATTCGAGTTTAAATACAGATGCAAATCCTTTTCGATTAATTTACCCACTTGAATAACCATAGGCGCATAATTTTACAAAGGCAGGGGCCAGGGGGAACACAATTAGCATTGTGTCTTTGACTTGTAGGCAATGTCATGCAATACTTATTGAAACATAAATAATAATACTATTATTAATTTCTCCATGAAAAATCAAATTCCACCGTCTATGTCGTGTTACAAATTAAAAAAAATTATGAGTAGGCGCCGGCTACATTTCTTTTAATTATTATTATCTTTACTTTAAAAAAATTATTTTATGTGTACTAATCATACTAAGTTTGTCTAATTAACCACTTTGATATATATTATTATTATTATTATGCAATTCAAAGGATTGTGTAACCCATGATGTAATAAGTAATAACCCAACTCCTACAATTAGAGTTAAATATGCATGCATATGCAAAAATTGTATGGATTTGGGAAGGAAACTAGACAAGAAAATCAGTGGAAGCCACCCTTAAGTTTATGGCCTTTAAACAGTTTTTTTTTTTTTAGGAGAATGGCCTTTAAACAGTTAATTCCATTGCATACATAGAAAGAGAATGGCTAAAAATGAAGAATTTAAAGGAGTAAATGGTCAAGAGAAATCCAGAACAAATTAAGATGGATTTCTTTTGGCAGACAAAATAACAAGATTATGACAGCCGATTAGCTTCACAATCCATTTTTGTTGACCCCATGAACTCATTGGTTTCGGTTGACGTTCTGTAAAGGCCTATATGGCAATTGCTAAGTGATGTTATTGTTTTTTCGTCAATTTTTTATTTATCCTCAAAAAATAAAAAAATAAAAAATCAATTTATATCAATGTTATTTTAAGAATACGCATTAATTAAACTATTTTTTATTTCGTCATTTAAGTTTTGTTGTTCTAATAGATATTTTAATACTCCCTTCATTTTACTTATATAAACATAACTGTTTTTATATAAGAATTAAGAAATAACAATTTTTTTTTAATTGAATTTTTTTTTTCTAATTTGCTTTCAACACATTAATTACTGTTACTTCCATTTTATTATTTTGATTATTCATAAAAATTGCAATAAAAAAATTTATTGAATGGTATTTTAGAATATAAAATGATAAGTAAATGTTAAAAAAAAATGTTAATTTATTTTTTATAATATAATTTAATTTAATACAGTATGAAAAATTATTTGTCATTATATAGAAATTATCATATAATTAATATATTTTATAAATTAAAAAGGATAAAATAGACTTTATATTTTAGGTTAAATATATTTCAAATAAATTTGTCTATCTAAATAAAACGTTCATAATAAAAATTTTATCTATATAAATGAAATGAAGAGAATAATAAATTAAAGTGAATATAAAATATAACTTAATAGTAAATATATATATGATTTTGATAACTGAACACGTATTAAGTTTAAAAATTATTAAATTAAATAAAAGTTTATAACTATTATAATTAATTAACTAAATAATGAGTGATGTTATTATTATAATTTTTTACCCAATAAATTAAAGACATTCTCTTATACACTTATAGCAACTAAAATTATTTTTTTTTAAGAAAGTTCATGAATAGGTTTTCTCAAGCTAAATTTATGTATTTAAAAATCATCTTTTAACTAAATAATGAGTGATATTATTATTATTATTATTATTTTATCCAATAAATTATAAATATTCTCATATCAATTTATATCAACTAAAAATAAAATATTTTTTCAAGCGTAATTGATCTATTTATAAATTATCTTCTAAATTTTAACTTCGAAAATTGAAATTAATAAGTGTTGAATAAGAAAAACAATAAATTTCCTTAGGCTAATCCTTTAAGATTTAATGCACGATGTTATTAAAAGAAAAATCAATATCTCAAAGTGGACAAGAATTTAAAAATTGAACTAGTAAGTCCCCATTTTCCGTGCGGTACAATCAATGCTTGTATTTCGACCCTCTGTCATATCATATCATATATTTCTTTTTTTCTTTTTTATCACATATCTCTTTATATATATATATATAATATTTTAATAGGTAATAATTTTTTAAAATAATATTTTATATAAACATAGACATAAAATATAAAATAAAATATCTAATAAAACAAAAAATTCGAACTATTTTAACACGGCACTATAAAAACAAAAAAAATAAAAAATGCATGCAAGGGTGTAACAAGAGAGAGAGGCGGGAGCTTTGACCATTTCAATCTATTTAAAAGTATATAAAATTATATTTTTATATAATTTATTTATTTTTTTAATCAATCCATTTAAATTTTTAATAAGTCATCCAAAATTAAATTTATATAAATAATTTCAAATGTTAAAAATTATTTAATTTTTTCTTATCTTATAAATATGAAAGATTAATAAAATATTTAATTAAAAATATATTTTATAAAAAATAAAATTAATTATTATTTTTCAAAATAAAAATTATTAAAAAAAATTAATTTTTTTATTTTCTTATTAATTTTAGTATTTCAAATAAAATTTTATGCTTCTACCATTAATTATGCTTTGTGAACCCACCACGGCTATATATAGTCTTCCCCCTTTTTTTTTTTTAATCTTTCAACATCAATTATATATTTTATATATATTTATTTTATTGTCCAAACAACCATTACTCAAATGCACAACTTTATCTTTATTTTTTCAAAACGCGCGCAATTTACATTTTTCATAGCAAGTTCTCAAACCCTATTGACCTTCTCAAATTCAATTGGATTAATTTTTATTTTTCTTAAAAAAAAAAAAAAAGTGGAAAATTAAATTAAATATAAACTTTCATTTCCCATTTGATTTACTCTTCCATTCATTGTGGGGAATCATTCACGCGGCATGGAAGCAGTCTCCCTCATTGACAAAATCAACAAAAATAAAAATAAAAATATATACATGCAAATGAGTAACATTCATGCACCTTACATATTTGGGATAGAAAGTATGATTTTATGGTTGAAATATAATAAATACAAACTATATAATTAACCTTGATTGTTAGTTTAATTGATAAGAATTTTACTCTTATTTTTATTAATTTTGATTCCCGAAATTAAATTATAAATAAGAAAAAATAATAAAAATAGATTTGTGATATCATTTTATTTAAAAAAAATATATTTATAACTTAATTTTAAATATTTTACTAAATTTATATCTCTCATTAAATTAAAAATAAGTATTAAAATAAAAAACTAATACTTTATTTAAAATAAAAATATATTTTATTTATAGTTTGATAGTAAAATTATAATTCTAATAAAAAAAAAAGAAAACTCAAAAATATCAATCATACTAATTTTTTGAATTTAAAATTAAAATATATATTAATTATGATGAATCTTATATATGTTCAAATGTATTGTTGGAGCTATGCATTTTTTATTTATTCTTAATAAATTTAATTTTGATTTTGAATATAATTCTAACTTGAAATTTCATAATTCAATAATTTTAATATTACTTTAATTTATAATTTTTTTTTAAATTGAGTTGTGTATAACACTTGTCACCCACCATCATTTATGAAGATTAAGTGCACGTGAGGTGCATGTTTTTCTCACTTGCTGAAAGTGTGAATCAAGCAAAAATGTAGCAACTCCCACCCTTTCAAAGCAAGACATATTTAGCCCCACATACTGTCAATTCCTCACTCATTCATCTCTTCTCAACAAATTCTATCTTTTCAATGCACCAATCAAACACATATTTATTGATGCAACTCTATTACTAGTTATTATTATTTTTTTTAATATTGAGAAGCCATATCTATTATATTGAAAATATACACTTATCGTTAGATTATACTTCGATATATATTAATTATTATATGTTAATTACAAAGGCAATATTAATTTTGTGGTTAAATTTTCTTATTTTAGTACTGAAATCCTCACTTGTGAAAACCTAATTGACAAAAAAGAAAAAAACTCTGATGGAGTTGGCAGCCCACTGAGCATTTAATCTAGCTTTCCTCGTGCGTCATTGCGTTCATGCACAAACCCTACCATAGACCAATTCAGCCCATGGCTCGTGGTGGTTGCTAGTTGCTTTAGGGGAATATCATGTTTTTCTAACACCCCACAAGCCGAATTAAAATGATTTTGGGCCACAATGTTTTGAGCCAATCTCTACCTAACCTCTCTTGTTTATGGGTTAGGTTAAGATTAATGATGAAAATAATAACGCACACCCCCTGTGCCCTAGTACGATGTTGTTTCATTCTAAAGGACCGGTATTAGGCATTAGCTAGTGAGCAGTGACGAGACCGATTCAGCTGAGATGGATCAGGCCCAATAAAACTACTAACGGTGTCGTTTTAGACTACCACAGCGGCTATCGAAGAGGGTACCCGCTAGAGAGAATCGAAAATCTCTCTCATACCTTTCTCCTCTGTTACTCGGCCTCATTGATTTGATTTGGAAATCACAAAATAATGGGTCAAATTTCCTGCACAAACATACGTTTCTTCAAAAATCTGAACAGAAATGTAATAATCGCTAAAATCAGAATTAGCCATCTCAAATCTAACTCATTCAGCTTCAGTAACCAAAACGATAGCACGGTTACAGAAATCACTGAACTATTGAAGCAAAACAACTACCAATACCTCTTAGAATCATCTTCAATACCAAAGAGGCTAAACCCAAAATCTTATTTCCTTTCCTATTCTTGCAATTAATCTTTGCAATTCGCGGCTTTCTGCCTCCGCAAATAGCGTTTTGGAACGAATTATTGAGACCCGTTTGCCGCATTTGGAGATTTTGGATTCAATTCTTACGTGTTATAGAGAGTTTAATGGGAGTAGCTTAGAGGTTTTTGAATACTGATTAATGCTCATAAGGAGGAGTTTTTGAACAAGGACTGAAAATCACGGACTGTTTCTTTCCTGGTCAAATCCAACAGCTTATTTACTTGAGCCGAATTAGGCTGCCAGAGGAATATATTACACATCCACCAGCAGATACTTCTAATTTACCAAATGATCTCGTAACTGTAAATTTTAGAACTCTAAGTTTCCTCCCCATTTTTGGGCAACCAGAAATATAAAAGATGCATATATCATTCCTGTTCTACTTGCTCATCGAAATCTGCAACATAATAAGCCCAAAAATTCACATATCCCAAAATTCAAAAGCTAATAATATCGTTCAAATAAATTAAATAAAATTAAAAAAAAAAAAAATCTCAGCTTCTGACTACAATGCAATGCCTCCAATTCTTCACCAAAGAAATCATTTTGCGTTTCTTTTTTTTTTCCCCTGGGTTATTTGTTTTGATTACCCTACAAAACTCATCGCCAAAGCCTACTTATGAAGCCTTTCTTGTCCTTCTTCATCCTGTTTTCAAGAGATGGGAAATCAATATAATTATAGGCAAGGTCTAGAATGATGGGATTGCGTGGTATTGCTTGGAAGGCTGGAGGGAAGACATCAATGCGAGGGGGAGCTTTCACATTAGGATCGCCAACCGCAGACTCATAGGCATCAAGTTTCTCAAGAAGGAATTTCTCCACCTGATACATACAAATAAAGGTTAAGCGTATTTACAGCAGAATCACATTGATATTTACTTGAATACAAACTATACAAGCATGACAGATAATTGGATCAAGGCAAGAATAATATAATTGCTAACAGAAGATCAATATACAGGACTCCTACAAGATCTTACAAATTAGAATTCACAGATAAATCACAATTGTCAATTATTGCATCATATAATATGTCGTACTTCAGAATTACCCTGAATTTTCAACTCATTTCAAAAATAGCCAGGATGGATATATACGAAGGCAATGACAAGCATTATTTTCAAAACACCAAATAATCATTATGCCAAAATTTTGCACCTGCAACTCTAACAGGTACAGTGACCAATCAAAGAGAGGACCACACAATAAGTTCCTCAAAAGTTGACAAAATAGAAATGCTAAATTTGTGCAGGTCAAAGATAGGAACAAATTGAATTCATACAGACATCACATGGATCTATGGAGATTGCCTCAGCCAGTAAATGAAACTTGAGCATTATCTAAGTTCAGGGTAGCTTGGAAATATTACAGAGTCAGCTTTATATTGCATAAGACATCAATCAATTCATGTATAGTGCTCAATATAATGCTAAATTGAAAGAAATGATAAATTGAAATACAATGTTCCTCCTTGTAAGGTAGCCCATTTTTTGTTGCAAAATTGTATAGTTCAGAATAAATGATGCCTGATTAATACTATAAAAAATACAAGAAAAAATACCAAATTGTACCTTCTTGTCACCTCGACTTAATGATATTGCAGAAACTTTTTTCGAGAGGTTAATTGGAGCCTTCTCTTCCTCCATAATTCCTGATGCATGTTCTATGCAACTGTTAGATCTGCACTCGATGTGTAATGTCTTCAGCTCTTTGATCATTATCTGTGATACAAAATGATCAAATAATAAAAAATTTTGCAAAACAATCTATATGTCACAAATATGATCTTAAACCCGTGAAGCATTAATAGCCCATTTTTCTAGATGAATTTACCATTCAAGTTAAAAATCCAGAACCGCACTAAAAATTGACTAGCTATTTCAATTTATGTAATGTGGAACAGCCTAAAGAAGTTATGTTAATTAATTTAGGCCAAATCACCTCATCAGTGTTATTAAGAGATTGAAACTTCTGTAAGGCGTTCTCAGCAAGGGAACGGGCATGGCAGTATAATGCATAGGCTTCTGTTCTCTTTCCAGCCAAACTGTAAGACTTTGCTAGGTAGAAGCACCTGAAAGGAAATTAGGAAGCATTGCAAATTAAGAATCCAAAACCGGTAAGAGGAAATTGACAGGCCTCGATTACTTAATTTTGACAAGCAAGAAATCATGATTGCCAAGGCATCTCACAAGCAAATCCATTCCCTTTCTTCACACAATTAAGAAAGAAAGAAGGAAAAAAAAAAAAGGACCGTTGTAGGAAAAAGAGATCGAAAATTATTGTCCAATAACTGCATGGGCATCCTAATAGATAAGTTGTTGCAAATTTTTTCAGAAAACAAAATGAAGCAAGGCATTTGCCTTACCAGCCTTACATGATGAGAGCCTAAGAACATGCCAACAACAGTGCAGTATTGGCACTACCAAACCAGAAGGCACTCCAACTAATTAAAACAAATACTTTGGTGGAAGTGGACTACCTAAATGATCCACCTTATCTATAACTCAAACAGAAAAGGAACTCATAAAATCACATTATGTTTCTCTTAAATTGACATAAATGTCCTCATATAGAACAAAATGGCAAGGAGATGAGTACAGATAATATGATGATAGTGAGAAACATCAGTGATGAGGAAAGGCCACAACAGAAAGTGAGAGCATTAGTATAAAGTAGGTGCTAACTAGAGCACAATGTGAAGAAGCTGGCAGAAAAAAAATTTAGTCACACATGGCAGAAAATTACAAGTAGACAAAAAGTAAGGGCTCTAAACAAGAACCCCTAAACAGAGAAGGATCCAATCAAGGAAAGGCAAAAGATAGTAAAGATTGATGCATTAACAAAAGAATTGCCTGCAGTCGTTGGGTAAAATGATAGGATATATTGACTATACTGGACCCAAAACAGACAAAGCCTATTATCATTTAGTGAGACGGGTATGAAATACAGGCAACAGTGTAAAGTCAGTAGCAACTCAAACAAATTAAAAGGAGCTCAAGTACAAACCTCTGAGCTCGGAAAGCCAAACTTCTAAGCACACAGTCTTCAGAAAATGCAACTTCCTCAGGTTTTGTATCTCTTCCAGAACTAACTAAGTCAGAAAGATCAGATGTATTCTGCCAAATGTAATATGATTAAAAAGGTTAGTTACTTAACCTGGGGTAGTGGCATATATCACAAACAGTAGCTTGAATCCTTTTTAACGAAAAAAGCATTTTGGCAACACAGCATGGAGAAACTGTTAACCTGTAATAAAAGATCATACAAGCGAACAAGCTCCTCAGGCTTCGTAACTCTCTCATTTTTGTCATCGCGGCGTCTAGTAAGTTTACTCTTTGCAATGCTAACCAACAACTGGTTACGCTCAATCGTCCTTTGTCCTAATACAGCACTAACAGCTTTATCGAGGCCACTTAAGTCATCTTTGACACTATCAGCATTACCTGCACTGACCTAGAAAATGCAATATGTCAGGAACACAAGCATGAAAGATTGGAAGGATGAATTACAAAACCAAAAGGCCAAGAAAACATTAAAAAAAATCTACTTGATGTTACAATAAAACAAGCAGAAGAAAAATCTCTTCTGCTAAATGAAATACAGTAACAATATTGGCTAAAACTCCATACCAAGTCACTGCGAATGCAGCTTCTAGCTTCATGATATGCAGTAAAAATCTTGTCAAAGATAACTAATTTTTTCTCTGCTGGGAGTGAATCAGCAGCAGGACCATGCAAATCCTTCTCTAGCTCTTGAGCTGAAGAGATCATCAAACAACACTCAACCAATAAAAGTAAAGTGAGGGGAAAGGAAACATGAAAATATCATACACGAAGCCACCTCCAAACAAACTTCTTTGATTACATTATAGCACATAAAGACAAAGGTAATCATTCCTCATTAACAGATGAAAGTATCTCAACTACTATAAATCAACATATATAGGTTCCTAGTATAGAAATGCAAAATATACCAGCTGTGAGCCAAATACCAATATTTTCCTACAGTTCTTGAGGACAGAGACTCTTGTTATTATCAAAACCACAATCAAGACTACCACAGAAACGCATTGCCATTACTCAGCCTCAGCTAGAGGTTCCCATAAGATGATAAGAAAAAACAGAACAAATATAACTCTAGCTCAACTCAGCTTTCTTGATTGAAAATCAGCTGAAAAAATATGGATAGAACATCCATTAAAAACAGCACATAAAACGATGTGGCCAAAAATACATATTATAGAGTGCATGAATGGGATTACAAGTCCTTTAAAATTTTCGTTTAGAGTGCATATTTCATAGATATATGAACTTTCCTTGGCCATTTCTCTCATAAATTATATCTTTTAGAATTGAGGCCGGCACCAACTTGGTGCCTTTCAGTGATGATTTGCTAAAGACAGGAGAAGGGGAACAATAATTGCATATCAAAAAATAGATTATATTACTCCGAAACAACATTTATCCCTCTAGTAATCAATATCAGTGACAAATTACCAGGTACCAACCTTTTAAAATGGCAACCCGAGTTTTTGCATTAGATATTGGAAATTTGTGACCAAGCCATTGAAACTCTGTCAGGGAAGCTGCCTGTTGGGACCTTGCCTCCGCCATAACAGCCTGCAAGACAAGGTAATGCAGAAAAACAGAAGCAAGGATAAATAGAAAATCAATCATGCACAAGATATTTCTCAAATCAGAATTTTCAGGATAAGAAGATACTAAAATCAGAAACTTAAAGTCATCAATTCTTATACATCTTAATCTAGATCAACTCAACTCAACTAAGCCTTAGTCCCAAATTAATTGGGGTCGGCAAAATCAAACATTTTAATCTAGATCAATGATAACAAATCATCCATATGTATTAGATAACTTAAGGAGGCTCAGAGAGAAGTTGGTACAACATAAAATCTTGCTTACACTGCTTCAATTGTGTAAGATCCATTCCATAATCGGATGTATAATGTGTTCAACTATGAGGTACTGCTCTTTCTAAAACGATTACCATTTCAAATTAGCAGCATATCAACAGAAAATAAGCAAACAAACTGATTTGAAGTCATCTAAAGCAGGCCAAGAGAACATATGCAAGGATTTGCATTGAAGACCAAAAAAAGAACAAAAACTTGGCCTCACAAAATTCCCAGCCTCACCTCCAATTTAGATTTGAACAGGTCCAGTGCAGGACCTTCCATCTCACCAATTTGTAGGAGGTCAGAGGTTTTCAGATTTGACTCGCCAATTTTGTGTCTGCAGTATCGAATGCTAGGTTCTAGCTCCTCAACACGCTCACGACATAAAAGCTGATTCTCCAGGTCTCCATATTTCCCAAGTTCCTCGTACACCGCTCTATGAAACATTAATCAGGTTGTTCAAGAATTAACAAAAGGGGGGAATAGCAAGTGTAGCTTGCTAATATTTAAGAGCCATTGCAGCTATAATGGAAAGATAACAAAAAGGTGTGAAAGAAGCCACCCAAGGGATATGCCAACATAAATTAATAAATAAATTAACAGAAATATTTTAGCATTAAAATCAGGTCCAACATCATTTCCTTTATTATGGTAAGAGAGGATCGCCGTCTCTGATATAGATTTGATGTTGATTATTTAAAGTGGATAATTACATCAGGACAGATGAAAACACAAAGTACAACAAACACTATCACTCAAGATTGCCAGAATTAAACTCAATAAATTCTATAGTAGAATTTCTATGTTTGGAATAAATTCTAACATGGTGAAATTCTCAGAGCTGTATTGTTTGGAATAAATGAAAAGAGAAATGAAACGATTATGCACATGGGATAAGAACATATCATTTTGCAAGAATTATAAATCATGCAAAAGAAATCCTATCATTCGTAAGAGTTCCATTCATTTGGTTGAGAAGTAATGGCTTTAACAGAAAAATAGAATGCCCTTTTAAGTGCTTTTTTCTTCTTACAAAAGAAGTTATATAGAAGACTGTAACTATATTCTTACATATTAAAGGTTTCAACTTTCAAGGTACATGGTATCGACTCTTTACAATGTGGCAACTATGTGTAAAAATACCACTTCTCCAAAGAAAGAGAGCATATATACATGTCCTTTGAAGTTTACCGACTATATGAGACACTAGCTATAAAATCTAGCAAGAAAGCAGCAACGGATGATCAATACATATGGAGGAGAGTAGGATAGACCTGGCACTTATGAAATTCTTCAATGCAGTGTCCCAATTCCTATCTTGTTCAAACAACAGATTGCCATTCATATAGGCTGCATATGCCTACAAAATTCGTAAGTCCGAAACTTGTTGATTTAGAATGAAGAATTCATAACATACTTTAACCAAAATACAGAAAGGCTCTAACAAAATAGAAGAATCCAAAACAATTTGGTGGTGCTACATGATCAAGCAAATGACTAAAGTGTGCACTATTAATTAAAGTATGATAAAAGGTGGAAGAGTCACTAACTATTTATGAGGATTGTAGCATTGAAAGCTTCATGAAAAAATACATTGAATGACTAGTTCACAAGTAATACTAGGTTAGCCAACAGAAAGTGAGAAGCCTCAATCATAAATGCTTGGCCATCTCCATAATAATTGAAGAAAAAAATTATTAAGAAATTGAAAATTCATTTTGATTCCTAAAAGCAAGTGTTATGCAATAAAAAAAATGGTGAAATCCCTATACCCTAAAATCTCATTCACATAATTTGAACCAAAGTATATTACAACAGTTACAGAGATATCAGAGGCCAAACACTGTAGACATGAATAGAGATAACCAACACAGAAACACACCTCAGCTTCTAAAGATGTTCGAGAATCTCCCTTGGCAGCACACAACCGTGAGAACAGATCAGCCCATTTTACTGCCTTCCTCAGTCTACCAATTAGATATATGCGTTGGCCTGCATTTGGACCATCTGGAAGCTGTCGTTTCTCCATAGCATGACTCCAAGCTCTCTCCGCCGAATAAAGAACCAGATGCAGATACCTATTTCTCTTTCAAATAAAATAAATTGCAAACTTGAAAGAATATGAAACAAAACTTATTTTCACCACCTCACAAACATTAATACCAACAAATACTTAAAAATAGTCACTTCTAATTTAGGAAACCAAGTAAACACCACTATATCCATAAAGAGTTTTCTAATTTAGGAAACCAAGTAAACACCACTATATCCATAAAGAGTTTTCTAACATCATCATATAAAAGACTGGTTCCAATGATAAAATTGGGGCATTGTAATAAGAAATGATCTCTAGAACACAAGAACTTAATCATATTTACATGAATTTTGGCTCTTATCATATTTTTATGATATATAAAGAAAGTAACGAAGTAGAGATAAATGGGCATATCATTTGTAATGAACATTGCACAGAATAAAATGAAAAGATACATATTGCAACCACCCTCATTTTACTGTAGAAATAATGGTTCCCAACCCCAGATGAATCAGCAAACAGGAGAGAACTCATTCCAGAATGGGTATAAGAAGCATAAAGAGAAATAACAAGAGGAGAAAGGGTAAAAGCAAATATGGTATTATATAAACTCTGTTCGAAAAGAGCACAAGACAAGCTAAATCAACAAGACATACCTCACTTCAGTAACAGTGGATTCAGTTATGGCTCTACGAGTGTATTTACCACGGCCATGAGTGAACTTCAATGATTTATATAACCTCCTCAACCGAGCAGTACAGTACCTCCTGCGCTCGAATAAGATAATTCAATCACAATTTACAACACCCACACTAGAAAAAAAAAATCATATTAATAAATGTTTTATACCGATAACGTGTATAATCCCCATGCCGCAACCCATGCTGCATCTGTGCAGACTTCAGGAGATGCAACACTATTTTTAAAAAATACATATATAAATATATCAATCCCTCAAGCAATGTAAATAAATACGATCCGATTCTTCCACTTAATTAATCAAAATTCAGTCAATTTTATATAAATAGTGAAAAATTTGAACCCATAAAAGAGGGTGGAAATTTGTTTCATTGTGAATAGATAAAAGGAGATTACCGTTGATTGAGTATCGGGGATTGATCTGATCGGAACTGTTCGATTTTGGAGCGTCAATTTCCATGGCTGTCGTTTCGCTCTCCTTCCCCATCAATCCTTCAACTGAACAGTGGCCATTAGAGGAAATAATCATCACTCTTTGGTATTTTATTTGCGATAGCAGACCAATAAATTGAAGGCGAAAACAAAGGGCGGTGGGTTTAGATTTGATCTTTGCAGCATCTTAAAAACTATCAGATCTAGAAGTTGAGGAGGATAATGGTTTCAAAAAATACAAAAACGTAGTCAGTAGAACGCACATACCTGCTGCTGCAATGGATTTAAGTGGTGGCGCTCCTCTTCGAGTCTTCTATTCTCAGCTGTCTTGTGCTTCTGGCAATGCAGTTATCGATTTTTGAGTTGCGTTTGTGCTTGGGTTTTTGGGTTTCGCATTGTAAATTTTACTGTGCAATTTTTTTGCCAATAAAATACAAATGGATTCCTGTAAAATAAAAAATATTTTTAAAAAATATTTTTATTTATTAAATTTTTAATGTTGTAAAAAAATATAAATATATATATTTTTTTAACATTAAAAAAAATAAAATAAAAATAAAATATAATTAATTAAAAATAAAAAGTAATGATATTTTTATTTTTTTATTATCTTCCTTAATTAAGGTAATTAATAATAAAATTAAACAGAAAAATTTATTAGTAAATTGATTTATAGTAAAATTATATAGATAATCTATTAATATATTATTATATTTATCAAGGAAGTTAGAAAGCTTTATTTTTTTTTATACGAGTTGGATTTTGTTTGGTTAGAAATGACAGAAAATAAAAGAAAAGTTGAGTATTTCAAGTTTTTTTTTTTTCTTTTGGTCGTAGTTTTTGCTTGCGTGTCTGATGCATGATGTGGAGATGATCAAAGCATGAATACTGTTGGCCTCTTCCTATTTTCCTTTTGATGTGTTTGCGTATAAATTATAATCTTCAAGGGAGGGAAGGGGCATTAAGGCCTGCATTTAGTCAAGTTTTTTTTCTAAATTCTTAAGTACAAAGCGATGAGAAAAAAAAATTCAATAACAGGTATATAAAGATCGAAGCAGCTAAATTTTTATAACAATTCTGAAGATCTACATCTATAGAACTTACAAGCATTTGATATTAGAAACAATGAATGCCTTCCAACCACACGTGCACTATGCAATTAATCAATGTTCTAAGAACTTTGATCAGAATCAAATGCATTTTGCCCTGTGATTGATCAATTTTTAATCAAAAGTCTATAAGGAAAGTACGAATTTCCATTGGAGCAAGTTCAACAACTAGTGTTACTGGACCTACAGGCCCTCCCCTCTTCACCTCGAACTCTTATACAAAGGAACCTTCTACTTTCCAAACTAGCCTCTTCCTCTCCATTTCTGACCTTTCTTGGTTGGCAGATAAACCTGTCTCTGTTACTTAGCTTATCTGGTTGACCTTTCTTGGTTGGCAGATAAACTTGTCTCTGTTACTTTGTTTATATGGTAATCATTGAAGATTGAACATTGAACCGTTAAACAAACATATTTTTCCCAATGTTATGCCATCACATGCTTGTATTTTATGTATCTTTAGCGTATATTGGATGGTCATGTATCTAACGTCTAATTCATTATGGCACATTTTGCTGGCCATCAATTCATGACATGAAATTTCTACATTAAGAAATTCGTCGTTGTCTAGCTGAAGATCACTTGTATCAAGTGGAACAGTGATAAAATAATGTCTGATACATATCATGATGGTTATTTACATGAAGCAGAAACAAAAGCTAGTCCAGTTTGAATCAATAGTTTCATAATGCTCAACTACAGTGCAAGAAGCTTCATAAAAATATGTGTTTTTATTGTGTTGCTTATAACTTCTCAGCAATTCTTATTTGAGCATCTGTGAGCTTATGGAGAACACCAACCAAACTAGCATTATTACATTTTGTTTATGTAGGAAAAATAAGGAATTTGTTTATTTTGAAAATTTTAATGCGATAATATGTAAATCCGTAGTCTATGCAATTCATCTTTAACGCTTGTGAGAGAGGAATGTCAATTGTTGAGTGAAGTTACTTTGGTAATTACCTTCAGTTGCAAAACTAGGATTTCGATTTTGATTGAATGAGAGGAAATTTTGATTTAATTTAGATGGACTTCAATTATTTCTTCGAGTTCTCTATATAAAAGGAAATGGTAATGGTAATAAATATATATTTCAGACTGCAATCATGCATTTTATGAACACATTTAAGATGAGAAAGCTGTTGCCTTAATTATGTGCTATCGTTATTTCAAAATGCTTTGATTAAGTTTAAATTAAAAGGAATACTTCTGAAATTCAAAACAACTGGCTACGGATCTTGAGCTTTTTTGCACAACATGCTGGTCCTAAATCTGTGAACATGGAAGATGTCATACTTTCTGGTAAAGTTTTCTTGAGACATTGAGTTTGCACTGACCGTATAATCTAAGGTACCGTCGTATGACTCTCTTGATTTGCTTGTTTGATTGATTACACCATCATATGGGTTTTTCCATTTTGTTTGGTCTAAATTCCTCTGTAATTATTATGATGAAGAATATACAAAAGAAAGAGAGACCAATTTGTTTTCCAAGCAAAGCCTCTTTCTTTTCCTTCCAATTTTTTGTTTCGTTTTCAATATCCATGGAAAGAAGCGCGAAGAGAGAGAGAGAGAGAGAGATCCTTCTTCCTCCAGTTCTCTAACATTGAGAAAGCAGCATCCTTGATTCCCTTGGATTTGCTGACACCTCTCCTTTGGTTTCAGCTCATAGAAATGAACATCTATCTGCCTCATTGAGGTCCTTCTGCAATGATCTGAAAGCAATAGAACCCCAGTTTGAGAAAAAAGAGAAGGAAATGTCAAAAAAGGAAGACGAAGCTACTAGTTTGGTCAAACTAGGGCCCATACAATATTGAAGTATTATATAGTTTGGGTTCTGGACTTTCTTCTATTCGTTTGTGTCCATTGCCCAATTCTTAATTTGGGCCTAGGCAGCAGAGATTGTGCATCCGGTTAATGAAAGGGAAAATGATGACATTCCATATTAATTACTTGTATTTTACTAACTTCATAAAGAGGCATTATTGTAAGAAAATCACTGATTTACTGTAATTCAGTTTGTGCAATCAAATCAACTGGTTAAGCATTAAATAATGCCAACTTGATTTCATGGAATAGAAAATTTATAGATTATTAATGATAGAAAAATCAAAGTTAAATAGTTCCTTAATCTAAATAATAAAAATGATTATGTGATTTCACTTTAGAAGTTCAAAGTCCCACATATCACAGTAAAATTACACTTGTTCCATCTGCTTTCTGGTTTATTTTTCTTGTTTATCATCTCATGAGCAGGAGAGTTCTCTTTAATCTATTGTAAAGCTTTTGGTTGATAAACATGAAAGAGATGAATTACCGTGCGGTTAATCAGCGACACTGTTTCCCAAAAAATTTTAACTTTGAACTGACTCCAATGAGAAAAAGCGGGAAATAATTTTCCAACTCCTTTTTTTAAACAGCACCTCAGTCCAAAACAAAAAATCTTGAAACTAGAAAAAGATTTGGATCAAGCAGTAGGTATAGGACTAGGAGCAGGAGGAGAGTAAAGAAGCTGAATTTGCTTTTGGCAGTATCTAAAAAGCCAGCAGAATTAGCAGAGGAAGAGTCATAGAGAAGACAACTGACAAGGAAAAAAAAAAAAAAAAGTGATTTCAGTTTTACCTCAAAACCCCCCTCCTCTCTTTTTCAGTTTTTTTTGCCCCCCTCAAAAAAAAAAATTACTCATAATATTTATTATTGCTAAATAAATAAATAAAATATAAAATATAATTTATTTTATTTATTAAATAAAATAAATAAAAATATATTGTACAATAAAAATTTTAAAAAAAATAATAAAATAAATAAAATCAAATTGAAAAAAAATATAAATATAAATAAATTTCTAAATTTTTTAGTTTGGTTCATATAATCTCCATTTGTAACTTCTATATTTAATTTGAATTTATTTGATTTAAATTAAAAGATTTATAAATTTATTTAATCTATAAAAAAAATTAAATAAGTAAAATAATATAATTTAAGGATTTATTTATATTTTTGTTTTCGTATTTTTAATTTTGGCTCTTTTAGGCATTCATTATATATATGTGATGCATCTTTTTTAACTTTTCTGTTACTTTTAAAGTCCTTGAAAATGCTAACACCAACATTTCATAATGAAAGGAACACAGTCCTAGTTATTGTCTTGGTCTCATCGTGGGCCCCCATGTTTAACCAGTACTATGAGCTTCATAATCTACAATCACATGCCAATGCTACTTTTATTATTATTATTATTATTATTATTATTACTACTTATTTTCAAAATTTAATCAAATTAATATAATATTTTTAATTATTATTTTATTTTTATTTTTTTAAATAAATTAATCATTTCAAAATAATTTTTTAGAAATTTTCTTTAAAAAAATAATTAATTAAAAAATATATTTTAATACTTAAAATACCCTTCCTATTCCATGTTCTTGCTCCTTCAGGAATGAGAATGACAATTTCCCTTTGGCAAAGCAACAGCAAACCCAATTGATATTAACAAATTCAAATGCATGCAAAATAACCTAGAAACGGACTAACAAATTCAGCAAACCCAATTGATATTAAGTAATAAACCCAGAAATTCAATCTCCTACTTATAAACCCAGAGACACTGAAACCATGAAGGCTTAAAAAAGATGGGTTAGGAAGAATCAAGACTACGTACACTCACTGGATTCTCTTGTCAATAAAAGCGCCATGATTTTCGCTATTAATCTACACAAATTCTTGGTCAATTCGTTTATGCATGAGTTGGTGTGTATTTGGTGATTTTTTGTTCGAATATGAAAATTTAATAAAAACTAGACCTGGTTTTAGGACTTTCAGGCAGATAGATAGATAGCGTTGGCTCTGTTAAGGACACAGTGACCCAATTTTAAGTACATAACAACCGGGACTTTAAGGAGGGTATTTTGATATTATTACGAAATTAAAATTTAAATTGTATAATAAATTTTTTTAAAAAATAATGATCATTAAATTAAAATTTAATTATAAAGTATTTGAATTTTATTATATTTTTTATTTTATTTTTTAAAAATATAAAGGTCATAAAAAATTAAAAAAATTCTTAAATTTTTTTTATCGAAAATAAATTATATCTTACAGTTTATTTTTCCACTTAAAATATCTTCTCAATTTTATTTTTTAAAAAATATTCAAACACTTTAATTTCTACTTAAAAATTAATTTTTTTTTAAAACAATCCTTTTAAATGATTTTTTTTAAGAGAATCCAAACATCCCCTAAATTTTCTTGCTCGTAACATTTTTATTATTAGATGAAATTATATAAATAATAATTTTTATTTTTTAAGAAATTAATTAATTATGTATTTAATTTTAGCTCGTCAATTTATTTAATTTTTTCATTTCTTTTTGGTTTTTTTTTTTTTCCTTCAACCATCTCTGATAACAATTGTTTACTGTATAATAATAAATTTTCATACCTATATACACACACACCAAACTTCTTTAATTAACTAAATCAGCTAAGTTAATTTAAACATTATTATTAAAAATATTAAAATAAATAAAATCACACATATTTTACCTCTGTTGTTCATCAATTTAGCTAAAAATTAACCTGATATTTCATTAAACTTTTCTATTCATATCAAAATAATTTTCTTCCAAATTAATCATTTATCCTTCCGTTACCGTTGATACAGGTGAGTTTTACATAGTCTAAAGGAAAATACATTGTTGGTCTTGCCTAATTTATAGAGAGAGTGAGTTGGAATGTAGAAACAAGTGTTTTTACGATGCAAATTACCTGATTGATGATATTTTTAAAAGAATATTATCGCGACAAATTTTCTCTGGTAATAGAATTTTGAAACATTTTCTTTTCTCATTCAAATTAGATTGTTTATGGTTTCAGAATGGTACTTGTTGAGAGGAATGTTGAGCATCAATTAGCTTTGGATATGTAATAAAAAAAAATCCAAAAACTAATGCATCTGCATTTTGAAAACCATTCTAATTTCACTAAACCAAAATGCTTTAACTTTTACCAATTGGAGTTAGATCACGTTAGCAAGTTATTGAATATTTTGATTTGATGGCATTGATTTGGTAAATGTACTTTCCTATTCTTTCTTGCTTCGCATTGTCCCTCACGCCTTATAAACTTTTATATTATGGTGTGATTGAATTTATTTAAAATGAGTATAAAATATCGTTTTAAAAGTTAAAAAATATTAAATAATTTTTTGAGTGTTTAATAAATTAATTCAAAATATCGTTTTAAAATTTAAAAATAAAAATAAATTAAACTAAATATACCAAATTTTTTTAAAATGATATTTTTAAAACTCTATTTTTCAAAATAAATTTTTCATTTAACCATCCTCTATACCATAAAACACCTATCAGACTAAATATGTGGAATCTCAATTTAGATTCTCAATATATTTATCTATTTTATTTTTTATATTTTATTTTTTTTATATGTTATATTATTTATGAAAAAATATTAATAATTAAAATATTTATAAAATAAGTAATATGAAATATATAAAAAAATATATAAAACGGAGATGAAGCACAGAACTACCGAGAATTCGAACGGTGAAATCCTTAGATTAAAAATCATAATAGTAATAACAAATAAAATAAAAAAATTATTCCGTACTCCTTTAACAAACAGACGAATGGCTGGACTGAACTGGATCATGAATGATATAGCCCATGCTTTTTATTGAGAATAAAGGTCAGAGACTGAGAGCAAAGGTCTTTCCAATAATGAATTGACACGTGGCCTAAAACTCCTTTTATTAAAATGTCAAAAGAGAAAAATAGTTATCTCCTCCGCTCCATAAAAATAATGCCCCCATTTGGGTGTCGTTTTCATGCAATACAACCATTTGGTTGTATTGCATCAGGCCACCATTTCAACGTGACCCTTTCTTCTCTATCCTTCTTTAACAGTCTCTCTCTCTCTCTCTCTCTCTTTTTTAATTTAACTTAATTTGATTCTCTCTCCCTCTCTTTCATAACAACCATACGTCCAGTTTGCCGGAAATTTGTTAGAAGTCGCAATTCCAGACCCTTTGCCTACCTCACGTAGGCTGTACTGCATTCGTTAAATAAAAACAAGCTCAATTATTATTTATCTTCAATAGAATCCAATTATGATATTTCAAATTGATGAATATTTTATTATATTAATATATTTTTTTATATAATTTTATTATTAATTAATCATAAAATGATCAATAAATATAATAAAAAATATAAAAATAATCTTATTTTTTATTTTTAATTAATTATATTTTATTTATTCTTTAAAAAATATTTTTTAGAATTAAAAAAATTATTTTTATATTTTTTGATAAATTTAATAAACAAAAATATTTTTTATTTTTATTTTAAAAAAATAATTTTAGAAGAAATTAAATTATTTTGTTCTTAAATTTTTTAATATAAATAAAAATTTTATTTTCATATATTTGACAAATTTAAAAATAAAAAGTAAAAATATTTTTTAAAAAATAAAATAAAAATATTTTTATTTTTAAATTTGTTAAAAAATATGAAAAAATATTTTTTAAAGCAAAAATAAAATGTTATTAATTAAAAATAAAGAATAATAGTATTTTTGTCTTTTTATTATTATTGTGGACTATTTTTTGATTAATTATGGTAAATTAAATGGAATAATATGTTAAAATATTGTGATATTCGTTAGTGAGAGTTAATATATTTTTAAAAAATTATGAAAAATTTAATATATTATACTATATTTTTAAAAAATCACGAAAAATTTAATGTATTGTGTTATTTTAGATAAAGGAAATAAACAATGCTTAATTTAGTACATGTATTGGCACTTCAATCATTCAAATTTGCTTAATCATAATTTAATAATTTTAGGTATTTGTTTCGCGAGGATTACAAATAATTAAGGTATTGTTTGGTGTTTTATTTCTGTTTTTAGTTTTTACTTTCTACTTTTTTCTTTTATATAAAAAAAGTTTGTTCTGTCAAAAAAAATGTTTGTATTTTATAAAATGGATTAATAGAACAAAAAAATTATTTTCTATAACCATTTGTTTTTATCTTTTAAAACATTAAATAATAATAAATAAATATTTTTTTTGCTTTTAATAGCAAAAATTTCTTTCTTTCTCTTAATGATTAACTTGATAAAAAAATTTCGATCAATTTGATAAATTTACTGTAAACTATATATATATATTTTTTAATTATACCTTATTATCATTTCTATATTAATTTAAAATTTTAATTAGAATTTTATTCTAATTTATATTTATAATAAAAATTTTATTTATTAAAAAACCAATTTGATCATTAATTTATTATATCATATTATCAATTTAATTTTTAAATTCAATTAAAGTTAATTAAATTTTTAAAATTTTTTAAATTTGATTATTAATAATTTATAATATTTATGAAGTTTAAAATTTCAATTAATTCATATCAAAATTTAAAGATTAAATCGTTATTTTAAAGATTAATAAGTGAAAATTAGTATTATTGTTATTATCATCATCATCTAAGTTTAGGATATAATTATAATTAATTTTTTAATTTAAAATATGATTCACATATGAAAAAATATAATTTAGGATAAATTTATCTATTAAGTCAAAATTTTACAATAAATATTTGAAATAAATAAATAATTTATGTTATCTTTATATATATTTTTATTTTATTTTTGATGCTAGCATAAGCTTTTAATTTATTTCTTATTTTAAATTAAGATTTCTATTCCGTACAAGTGCAAATGTGCAATACTCCCCTTGTTGGTGGTATTACTAAGGCCTTCTTCATTTGAAAAGAGAAACATCGATTCAGTTGATTGCACTGTTTATTTAGATTAATGGGCCATATGTAGGTGGGGCTGGGGATTTCAAATTATTAGGTTGTAATCGTGTCATTTCATGAGCTATATTTATGGGGACTTTTTTGTTCAATACTTTGATCAAATAATTAATATTATTAATTTATAATATATAATATGATTAATTAAAGTAATTAAAAATTTAACATAACCCTAATAAGTAGATTTATTCGTGGGTTGGATCACAAATCATAATTAGTGAAAAATTACATAATAATTAAATTAAATTTTAAAAAATGTAATACTTTTTACCAAGAAATATCATTCATTCAAAAAATAACATAGTTACACAACTTTTTCAACCCAAGATAATTGGGCATATAAATTACAAGTAAATGAGAGATTTAGGTTTTTTTAATTAAATTATTGTCAATCTAAGTATATTATAGTTTGACATAATTAAAAAAATAAAAATTAAAAGCAAAAATCAAACAAAAAATATTTAATAAAATATTAAAATAACACTGTAAATAAATAATAATTTATCGGACTGCATATATAATATTTAAGACATCTCCATAAAAAATAATATTCTTATACTCTTTTTGAATAGCTAATTTTTAAAATTTATTTTTGATTCATGAATAAATCTATATGGCAATAAAAAAATGATTAATTTTTTATTAATTATTACAAATTAATTTATTATCATATTATAATTGTGCATAATGTTAATATTTTAAAATCCTTAAATATAATTCATGTAAACAATGTTCAAGTTGATTTAAAAAATTCCTTTAAAATTCACATACAATGAGAATTATTATGGTTATTCTATTATTAATTAATTAATTAATTAATTAATTATTATGGACGAAGAAAACCAAAAGGTTGTAGTAGTTACGAATAATTAGGTTGCTCTTGTGAATTATTAGGCATATACGCACTGCGCGCACAGTAGGACCCATTTAATTTTGGTGGCTTTGAAAAATAAATTAAAGGAAATAAATAAAAAAATAAATAAATCTGTCCCCACCTGGGAGATGCATAATCCAATTTTTTATCCAATGAAATTAATTTATTAATTAAAGTATATCTGCTGTTAGTGGGGCTTTAAGAGATTATTTTCAAGAATAAATAATAAAATTTATGATAATAGCTTAATAATTTTAAGTAAAAAAATTAATTAATTATGAAATATTTTTACAGATGTTAATAAAATTTTGAAAGTGTAATATAAAAAATATATTAAAAAAAAAAAGTGAATTTATCATTTATTTTTTATATAAATAAATAAAAATTATAAAATATATGAGATGTGGAGTATTATAATTTTTGAAAATTTTTAAATAATTTTTCTAATTAACTTAACCGAAGAAAAAATAAACACTTGGATGGCTGGAGTGGAGTCCTTTAGGCAGCGACTAGCATTCAAATTTCTTTTTGTGACTGGCCAATAATCACGACTCCATCTTGGCTTTAACAGCTTTAACGGCTAACATCTAACGGCTTCACATGCCTGTCCTTTTCTTTTTGAAGCAAACGACAGCGTCATAAGATCGAATCGAGGGTTTGTCAACTGGATATATTTAAAGCATTTTTAATAATGCTTTTTAATTTTAAGCGTAATTTTTTTATATAAAAATAAATAATATTTTGATTAATTTTTAAATATAAAATATGTATTTTTTTTAGAAAATTAATAGACTCTTTAATTAAGTAAGTAAGAGAATTAGTAAATAATATGCATAAATTTATAAAAATTATTAATTAAAAATGAAATTAACTTAATAAATAATTTATTAATTTTTTTTTTTTTTTACATTAACTCTTTATTATAAAGAGTTCGAGACATGTAAAAAATTCATTAGAAATGTTGTTAACATGTTACATATATATTTAATAATTATTATTTGCTTTTGGAAATTGGTAATTTGTTAAAAAGCCAAATCCTATTAATTACTTGGATATTTTACATATTTGGTATAAAGAATATTTTTGTAATTACCATTTGCCAATAAAAGGAATTTATTGCACAATCAAAAATTAATAATACTGATAATTATCTAAGATTTGTTTATAGTAATTCAGGATTGATGATTATTTTATATTTTATGATGAATTTGTAAATTTTGATTTCAATGTATTTCTCGTAATTTTTTTTTCTATATATGAATATCACGAATATATTATTTTTTTATTCATAATATAAAATAATCTGTTGTATTTTGATTATTTTAAAATTATTATGTTTGGTAATTAAAAACATATGAGAGTTTATATAATTAAATAATTATTTTATATAAACATTATTTTAATAAATTTAATCCACTTCCATTTTGGGGGGTATATATATGTAAATGTATATATTAGGATTATATATATATATTAGGATTTTATAAATTATCATTATTTCCTTTATTTTCTTTTCAATTGAAAAAGAAAATGTCCCTTCATTTCTATTTGCTGCTCTCCTTTCCCTTTTAATTCAATCAAATTTCTCATCCTTTCCTTCAATACAAACACAATGTAAATATCCACAAATACCAGTGTTATTACCCAAGTCAGTGAAAAAATAATTTACAGTTACAGTCCACAGGATATATACATGTTCCATGTCACACTCACAGTAAATAAAATTATCTCAGCGTTTATTTATTTATATTTATAATAATTCAATATGATATTTTATTTATATAAATCAAATTTTTAATTACTTGAATCAAATAAATATTGATTGGTGAAATTTGATAATTAATTGTTTATAATATGATAAAAAATTAAGAATTGACGCTCCACCAACAAATTATATTGTATGTAAAAAAAAAAAATTAAAATATGAAATGATTGTCCTGCTTATTTATTTTTAGTGACTTTCTGTATGAATTGTTAACATCCATAGAGACATGTCGGATAGTGACTGCTTTCTGATTTTTAGACAAATAAATTGCCAAATACCACAAACAAAGACAGTGAAACTATATATATATATATATACACGAAGCTAAAAAAATTAATTTTTTAAATGAATTTATAATTTTTTATGTATGTATAAAAAATTTTAAAAAATTAATTAAATAATTTTTCTTATAAATTAATGAATTTTTTTAAGATGGCCAAATTTATTTGTACCTGAATGTTAATTCGTTCCTTTATATACATATATATATATATATTATTAGTTAGTTTTTTATATTAATGGGAAACCCAAAAATAAATAAAGGAATGATCCAAGAGTCAACATTAAAATGATTGGGTATTAATATATATATAATTTTTAATTAAAAAGGAGGTGGACTGGGCATCTAATCTAAGTTGGTGAATATGAAGAAATGTGCCAGCGAGAATGGGTTTTATGTCCACACAAAGTGATAGAAGAACTAAAAAGAAGTATCAAGTCCATAATAATTTTTTTCTTATTATAATTAAAAAAATATAAAAATTTATAATACAAAAATGAAGGGAATTATTCCTAAAGCAGACAATAGACAGGATCTTAATGCTTTAAATAGGACAGCCTCATATTTGTTTGTTATTTAATCTATTTACATTTCGTACACGACACTCATTTTGGGCAATTTTTAGAAAGATAAGGGCACACTTTACAATTCACAAGTTTATATATATATAAAATAAATTTGATTCTTCTAAGCAATATAAATTCAACATCTTTTAACTGTAATATAATTTTAATACTAATGAATTAAATATTCATTAGTGTATATATTTATTTTGGAGCCAATTACTATTATACTATTGATTTTTAATTTAATAAGCATTTTAGTCTATATTATTTTAAAAAATATTATTTTTATTCTCTAATATTTATTAATAAATAACATTTTAATCTATCTATATACAATCCAAATTCACTGTCTTCTCGTATATTTCATCTCATGTCTTATATCTTATATTATTTTCATGCGACACATCACTTTTTTTTTTTTAATATTATAGTAACCAAATATTATTTTATAAATGATGTATAAAAAAAAATATGAAATATAAATGAAATATAAGACAAAAAAAAAATAATTAAATTGATTTATATAAAACTAATTTTTTTTATTTAAACTTATTTAGGTATTAATATTTTAAATTAAGTAACACTTTCATCATCAAAGTTTGAAAATATAATAATATATTTTAATTATATAAAAATATATTTATCTTTTTCATATAAAATATAAATATAGATCTTATAGTAAATATTATAATATTACAATTTAAATTGTCAATATTTATTGTATGACGATCTAAAGTTTCATCATTAAATCATTAATTTGTTGAATAAGTATTCCATGCCAATGACAATGAGATATTATTTTAATTAGCAGAAAAACCGAAGTTGAAGTGCTGAGAGATGTTCCACTTCTCTACTCAAATTTAATTGACTCGAGACATACACAAATCAATTGTAACTGCTCAGACCAAACTCAACCAATTTCATAATGACATCCGCTGTTTTCTTTTTCTTGGATGAGTGGAAAAGGAAACTCTGCTCTGAATCACGGTTCATACTTAATGCTCACGATTTTACCATTTTCTCAGGCGTTTGCTCCAATTCAGACTCTGCAGGTTTTCATTGTTTTTTATTGCCTTTCATTTTTAAATTCAGAGTCTATTTTACTTTTACATATAAATTAAAAAAATATTAATTAATATCATATAAACTTATTAAAATATCATTATTATTTAATAATAATAAATTATTTATATATATATTAATTACTAATTATACATTTAACAAACACAAAAATATATATTTTTTTATAAAATTAATATCTAAAAATAAGAAATAAACAGAATTTTGAGACGAATACAAAAATTAAGCTATTAATCGAGATGGATATAAAATATATTTTATGTATTTATCTAAAATTGTTTACTCATTGTTCAAGGTAAAAAAACAAACCACTAATTTATAGAAAAATTTTCACTTAATTTGTATAAATTTAGCTATTTATATAGAATTTTTTTTTATCATTCGAAATTCATTTATAACTTCGTTACTGTATTGTTAAGTGTATAAACTATAACAAAAGGGTTAGAAGTTGTTAACGAGTTGGAATGCGTGGGAATATTTCAAATTCCAGCCGTAATAATTTTGAATTTAAATTAATAGTCTTAAAATAAAAATAATTACTACTTTGTTTATACAATAGTTTTTTTTATAATTAAATTATAAATTAATAACTGATTTATTAAATCGACTTTTCTATTTTTTTAATGTAAATAGTGAAATATTTTGGGATTTATGATATCAAGTAATTGTATATAAGATTGTTTAAATCAATGCATTTAAGATGTTTATTTTGAAACACTAAACATATTGCCTTCGGTTAATACATATGTATGGATATATTAGAGTTTATCAATTTTAATCGTTTTTTTTTTATATGTAAATAATGAAATATATTAGGACTATGACATAAAGTAATTATATATAGAATTGTTTAAATCATTATATTTAAGATATTTACTTTAAACTATCAAGCATATTATCTCCGGTTAATATGTATGTATGAAAACATTAGAGTTTATTAATTAATGGGTTTTTGTCTATATAATTTATCATAGAGATTTATTATTTATAAGACTTATATTATAAGATATTTAAGGTTATATTAAAAATACCTAGCAAAATATTTCTTGATTATTTAAATATTTATTGATATTGTAATTTTCTTTTTAGTGGATTTAACATGTATATTGTTAAATAAACACATCCATTTCAGTTAATGCTTAAAATTGTTCTTTTTTCCTTTTAAATCTATCGTCCAATTTGATAAAAATTGTATTCTTATCTCATACACAAATTTATTTTTTTATATTAATATTCAAATTTATATAATCTTATAATTTCAAAGATAATATTAGAATTATTAAGTCAAACTTTATCGCTAAATAATTATAGTGTTTTAGGTGGTATTCAATTTATCGTTAATATGTATTTGAAGCAACATCGAGAAAGTCCATATAAACATGATTGAGATTTTTTCTGAAAATAACTAATAAGGATTTGAATGCTCTTATTAAATGGTTCACTAAGGGCATAAGAATTGGAAAGTTAGGTGCAATAAAAGATTGTATAAATTTGTTAATACACATACATAAAATTGATATCTAAAATTTATAAATTAACAACCAACCAAATCCAAATTGAATTCATTTACGATTTACAAATATAAGAAATTATTAAATTACTCTTTCTATTTATATAAAAATTACTCATATGAATATATATTCAGTTAAATCACATACATTACTAATTTATTAAGAATAGAAAGAGTGTGTTACTGTTTTATTTAATAATTTATCTATAGATATATATAAATGAGCTCATTTATAGATTTTTTTTTTAATGAAATGTTGAATAAATGCTTGCTTAAGCATAGAGTAATCTCAAATTAAAAATTCAAACAAACAAAATCTCTGCTCCATCGTTGATTCTTTTGTTGAAAGGTTGTAATCCTTTATGCAAGTTATGAAATGTAATAGATAGTTTCCAGTTAATTTGTATCCATTGTAATTCAATTATAGGCTAAATTCTAATATAATCACATACGTAATTTTTTTATTATTAAAATTATTAAATAAATTAAAAAATTTTATTATAATTTTTATGTGAAATTCAATTAGATTTGATGACATGATTGGTAAACAACCCAATTAAATATTGACTTATTAAAAAAATGATACATCAACTGATCTCGTGATTATTAAATTATAGATTAAATTCTAGTGTGATCATTAAATTATATGTTAAATTTTAGTATGATCACATATGTATTTTTTTCGATATGTAATTAAATAATAAAGTATATAATTACGTGAAAAATATATTCATATTTAATTCATTATCTTAATATTAAAAAAAAAAATAATTTATAATTATATAAATAATATCAATATTATAAAATCAAATTATTATTATTCGATTTTAATTTATTATAAATTAAAAGTAAAAAATATAAAAATTTATCATATCTCATTTTTTTTATAGAATAAATTAGGGATAAAATTTTTGAACTGTGATGTATTTGTCTGATGAGATTAATATATTAATTGCTTATCATTTTTTTTTTATTATTTTTTCATTTCAAATGTAAAACCCTTACATATGATTTTTTTTTGTTACTTATTAACGATAAATATATTATTTAATAAAATTAAAATGAATTTTAAATTTTTAATTAAAAAAAGATTTTCAATTTTGCTAATTATTTTTTTAACGACTGTTCTTAAAAATTAAAAATTCAAATAATATTAAATAAATAAATTTAAAAATAAAATAATTGAGTGAAAAATATATATTCTCACCTATCATTTGAAATAGCAGCGATTGTAACGAAATATAACTCTATCAAAATCTTTTCTTTTTTCTCATCTAATTTATTTTTATATTAATTTATTTATATTTTTCTAATATAATTATTTTATAATTATATTTTATCTGAAATAATTATTTTTAATTAATGCTATTTGGATATTCGTTGAAAATTAGCCTAAAAATTATAATAAAATTATTAAATTTATTTAATGATTATAATAATGAAAAAAATATGTACGTGATCATATTATAATTTAACTTATAATTTAATGACTATAGGTTAAATTGATGTGGCATTGCTTATGTGGTATTTTTTTTATGAGTCAGTATTTAATTTAGTTGCTTGCCGGTCACATTTATAAATTTGATCGAAATTTCGTTTGAAAATTGTAATAAATTTTTTTAATTTGTTTAATAATTTTAAAATGAAAAAATTACGTATATAATCATATTAGAATTTGATCTATAATTTAATAATTATGGGTACAAATTATCCCATAGTTTTATGTAGTGAAATTTTCAACTTAACTAAATTGGTCATTGATTGATAAAAGGATCATAAATTCGAATTCAGACTTCATACTTTATTAAATATAAAATCATTCCAAATTGTATGAATTAAGAAAAATTATGTGCAAGTGATATGATTTGAAGGAAATTAACAAAAACATTGTAAAAAAAATATAAAAATTATAAAAAATTGAGAGTAAGAAACTAATAATAGCCAAAATGTATTGGTTTAATGATAAAATAAAATTATTTTAGAAATGATATAATTTAATTTTTTACTCATATTACATCTCCAACCCGATGTTAAATAAAAATTATCATTAATTTATGGATTACTTGAACTAATAAAGTAGGCACGTTATAATTTTTGCTATTAAATGTAAAACCTTTTAATTAGAAAATATAATAATAGAAATTAAGAAACTATAATCTTGAAAAACTGAATTTTTAATTTTTAAAAATAAAAATGAGCTCGATCAAGCCAAGAAAGAAGCCACTAAGACTCAATTCATAGTGAGCTGGCCAGCCAGCCAGCCAGCAAAGTAAAGTATTATAACGCCGTGATTTGAAACGGAGCAGAATAAAAAACCCTCGATTTTCAAGGGAACGGGTCTGATATTCACATCCGTTTGTTATCCACAATATCATCCCCCGCCTATTTCTTTTCTGGTTTGTCTTGTTCTCAAAGCCAACTACCATTTAACCCAACTCACCTCTCCTCTCTCTCTCTCTCTCTCTCTCTACTCTCTTACACACAATTAGGACAAAAAAATCTCTCTAAAACTCGAGAGAGTTGCCGGCGAGTGAAATCTCGCCGGAAATTCACACTCTCATCGCCGGAATCTTCACAGTTACTGTTCTCAAGTTCTGAATCGCTGGTTAATGATGCCGCTGAAAAGGAGAGAAGAATCGTAGTGAATTCTTCTAATTTTAATTTCTATCTCTTTTTTGCTCTTCCTTTGTTTTGTTTTTTATTTATTTTTATCATGATTAGATAGAAGAAAACAAAAAGGAAAATATTCTCTCTATCTCTCATGTGGTCAGCAATATAGCTTGCAATGCAGGGGAAAAAGAGGTTCTCTTAGGGTACATATGCGGAGATCCCTAACTCTATTTTCTTTATTCCTTCCTTATGCCCTTGAATTTCCATCAATTTTTCCCTCCTCCTCCTTGATTGCTCCTGCTTGATTGTCTTTTTATTGTATAATTTCTCTCTTTCTGCACTTTCAAAATCGCCTAATTTTACTCATTTTGGGAGTGAGAAAGGGGAGAAAGAGAGACAGCCAATTTGGTGATATATAATTTTTCCAGAGGTGCGTTTCTCTTCTGTACTACTAGGTCAAATTCTGGTATAAAAAATAAATCTTTCTAATTATTTTTTTTTGGTAAATGGTTATTAAGTTGGGAAATTTCAGCTTAATTGTGAGATAAATTCTGTATAATTTGTTTTTTAGTAGATTTCATATCGGATCGGATTGGAAATTAGGTGAATTTAGTTCATTAGTATCTGAAAATACTAAGCTGGAGCTCCCCATTTTTTTTAAAAATCCCCTTGATTTTTCATGAAAACCCGTTGTTTTCCTTTATGTCTTAATTTTCTGGAAATGGAAAATCTACTTCAATCGAGTGTCTGGTGCATGTTTAGTGTTTTTATTTTTATTTTTTTGGTTTTCCCCAAGTAACAAGTAATTCGGGAATTTGTAATTTTGTATAATTTCCATTTCCATTTCTCAGTAAACAAACGGGGAATTTTAGTTTGGTCTTTGGTAGGTAAGCTAGTGGCTCTCGTTTTCATAATAGTATCCTGATCCATGGTCTTTTTAAGTTGTTCAAGAAACAGTTTTATTTTGGCATGTAACCCCTTTTAGGTTGCCAGTTTAACTAGAAAGTGCCTACCTTTGTTGCAACGAAGAATACAATTTTCGATTATGCTTTCTTCTATTAAATGACTGTTTTCCTATTTTCACTAGATTGTATTTTCTTGTATTGGATAGTTGAGGACACCTTTTTTACTCTAATTTTTTCAGTCTCGTGAATATCGAAGTATCTGTTCAGCTTCATGATTCAATTTGAAGATTTTGACCTTTGAGGCCTCTGCAGAAGAAGCATCATGAACACAGGGAGTAGGCAACAATTTTGATACAGCAAGCTTTGTGTTAAGAGTTTTTGAAATTTTTGAGTGTATAAATCCACGCCATGCCGTTTGAAATTATGGATCAAAGGGGAGGAACTGCCTCATCCCACTTTTTAGAGGACATACGGACACCTGCTGAGGTACTTGACCTGGGCCAAATTTGTTTTTGAAATTTGCAATTTATGAGTTCTTTCTGGCTCTTGTATGCTTGTGGATAGCATAATTCTCTGTGTTCCTTGGATTATTCTTTCTGTCATTGTACCTCAAAACAATTATTATCTCAGCCTTATTTATGAGTTTAAGTAATCTGTTAGCAACTTGTATTGGACAGAGACAAAATGGGTTTTGGAAGCCACATTCAATGCCTGATCACCAAAGTGAGTGCCATTCAGTTATTTACTTTCTCAATTAATTCAGCCTGCCAATTGTTATTGTTTTAAATGCCTTCCACAATTGAAGTTGCTTCCTTATAGTGGACTCTAGCTATTTGGCTCAGATTGGACGTTTTAGATGTGACAGCCAAGTCACTAGAAACTGTGAATATCCATAATAGATGGACTTTGTCATTTGTATAATGATTATGCACAGGGATTGTGTAAAACCATTTTAACCTTTAAACTGAAAATTGAATATGAAATAGTTATTCCGTAGGTGCTAGTGGTATTTCTATGGTTAAGTGAAGCTCATAGTCACTGGTTCTTAGTTAAAATCTTATGTCATTTAGGTTCATGTCTTTTTGTTGATTCTTCCAGGTTGTTTTTCTGCCCCCTGATTCTTTGTTCTGAAGGATGTGTGATGTTTGAGGCTATATGTGTATATTTAAAGGACATAATAAATTTCATTATTCTGATCAGTGTATAAATATTGTGCTTCAGTAGGAGCTGGTGGAATGGTACCAATTCCTAACAGCAAGTTGGTTGCTTCATCACCTTTGGAAAAACTTTCACCAGGTGGAGCACTATCAGTGGATTGTGTGCAAGTGCCGCAATCAATTTTATCCATGGATCAAAAGGAAAAGCTATCAGTTGGTGATGGAAGTGCCTGTATGTTGAAGACTTCATGGAATTCTATGGATCATCATACAAAACCATGGTCAAGTTTGTCTGTGCAACCTGCATCTTATAGTTTGGATGGAAATAGGGGTGGTATTAGTGCAACCTGGTGGGAAAGCAGCCTGTTCTCAAGCTCATTGTCTGAAGTATTTAGTGGAAAGTGTAAGCTTACATTTTCATAATGCTAAACTGTTTATTTGCAATTGTGCTCTGATGCTTTTCTTTTAACATATACTATAATGGGAGAGTTTTAGTTATGACTTGTGTAAAACAAGCGAAACTTCCCCTTATCATGAGAAATTTTTACATTTCAACAAACTGGATAATGTTTTTCTTTGAACTCTTTTTTTTAAAATATTTTTACATGTTCATCTTCTGTTATATGTCTCACTCCCTTACATGCTTACCTTTTCTCTCTCAATTTTTATATTTACCAATCGCCATTGCTTATTGCTCTACATTTGATAACTATTCCACACATATCTGCAGTGAGATTATTAGAGAATGACATTCTGTTGCATCAATCTGCCAAACCTGTTGCTTCACCCCATGAGGAAGATGAGCTTTTTGAATCTCTCGAAGAGCTCGAGGCGCAGACTATTGGGAATCTCCTTCCTGCTGAAGATGATCTGTTTTCTGGAGTGACTGATGAGTTGGGGCATAATGCTCATGCCAATGGTGTGGACGATTTGGAAGATTTTGACCTTTTTATCACTGGTGGAGGCATGGAATTAGAAGGGGAAGATCGCCTGAATGCAGGGCAAAGGAATTTGGATTTTATTGGGGGAGTTAACAATGGTCAATGGGTTTCTAATGGTTCAATTGTTGGTGAACATCCTTATGGTGAACACCCTTCTAGAACACTTTTTGTCAGAAACATCAATAGCAATGTTGAAGATTCCGAGCTAAAGGCTCTTTTCGAGGTACATATTATTTATTCTTTTGTTTGGCCTTCATGTCAGTGAGTCAATCCAGCTTATCTTGAATGTTAATTTGGCATTTGCATTTTGTTCTGTCAGCAATATGGAGATATCCGAACACTTTATACAGCCTGTAAGCATCGTGGTTTTGTTATGATCTCTTACTATGACATAAGAGCAGCCCGAAATGCAATGAGATCTCTTCAGAATAAACCCCTGAGGCGTAGGAAATTGGACATACATTACTCAATTCCAAAGGTGCATTGCTTCTGTAATTATTCTTCTCCTACGAACATTATTATTGTTGTTGTCCTTGTCATTTCTGTGGCTGTTTTTGTTTAATTGGAGTTCTGCTTTTTCATTTTTCATCCGATTCTTTCTTACTTGGTGTTTTTTGGCTTTCACTCTATCAGGATAATCCATCTGAGAAAGATATTAACCAGGGCACTCTAGTTATTTTCAACCTTGATTCTTCTGTTTCAACTGAGGAGCTTCACAAAATATTTGGAGTTTATGGAGAAATTAAAGAAGTAATTTATGAACTGAATATAATTTTGCATCCTATTGATAATGGATCAAATGTATATTTAATTTGCGCTGTTATTATTTGTGGTAGCAGATCCGTGAAACCCCACACAAGCGCCATCACAAATTCATAGAGTATTATGATATTAGAGCTGCAGAAGCTGCCCTTTCTGCATTAAACAGGAGTGACATTGCCGGGAAGCAGATCAAGCTTGAACCAAGCCGACCTGGGGGCACTAGACGGTATAGTCATTTTAACACTTGGTACTATTTTATATAAATTACCAAATTAAGATTCCTTCTTTTGGGGTTCATGGATCTCATATTTTGTTTGTGAACCCAAAAAGAGAAAAGAATGGGTTATTTCTTACCTTTTATTTCTATAACTTTATTGCTTCTGCCTTTGTTATACTGTACTTTTTTGTTGATGAATGAAGTGCTACATGATTCCCGGCTACTTTAACATGCTTCTAGCATTTGAAATGGTTCCATTCCCCATCCAATCTCTCCTTGTTGTAGATCTGCATAATCTGGTCATTGATTAAAATTTTCTTTTACAGTTTGATGCCAAAGCCTGAGCAGGAGCAAGATGAACTAAATCTTTGTCAAAGCCCTTTTGATGATTCACCAACTGGAAGATTGGGTAGTTCATTCTGTTAAAAATTATTTCTTTTTAAATAAGCACAAGTTTTTTGTTTCTTAAAACGTTTTTTTCCCTCGTACTGTCTTTCACAGCAACATTTTCTCCTGGAGTAATTTCATCTAGCTGCATGGATAATGGATCAACCCAAGTTTTTCCTTCTGCTATACAGTCACCTATGGGTTCATTTATTGAGGGTTCATTAATTGAATCTCATCGGAGTTCCAGTGTTCCAAAGAACATGCCCTCTCCAATGACAGTGGCCTCTGTCAGCAATCGATTGGGCCTTCACGAACCTAACCACTCCATGGATGAAATGATGTTTGGTAACCAATGCATTCCAGCTTTTCACCCTCATTCCTTGCCAGAGCATCATGATAGTTTGGCCAATGGTATTCCGTACAACTCCCCAAGCAATATTGGAGGCATGGCTCAGAGTGTTGGTTTCAAGGTGGCAGAAGGAATCAACAGCAGACACATTCAAGGAGTAGGCTCAAATGGGCACCTGATGGAACTTAATGGAGGGGGTAAGTTCAGATGATTGTTATGTGCTAGGCTCCATTTCATCTTACATATTTTCTTGCATTTATATAATGAGAGGGTCAAAGTTGACTAACTAAACATTATGAGGAGGTAGCTATGGGCAGTTCAAAAAATGCTACTCGGCTTAAAACGTACAAAGGCATTTTTTGATGCATGGAGACATGCAATAGTAATGAATATGATTATGCTTCATGGCCTTCCCAATTAGATTGGTGTAAGTGGGAAAAGTTTTAACAAAAAACCGGACACTGAAAATTGCTTACTGAACTGCTTAGATTCAACCTGTTGAATTAATTTTTTTTTTTGGTTAAAAGTAGTTCATGTGGAGCAGGAGCTACCCTTCTAATTTGCAATTCTTGTTAAACAATTTGAGTTGCATTTCTGCTGTGGAACATGTTTAAGCTTTTCAATGACTTGTGTATTTCTCAATTGGTTTGCATGGGAACTATCCTCAAAAAGCTGTTGGCTTAGTGTTTAGCAAATTGAATTGATTAGCCTGGATATTCAGTAACTCTATAGTTAGCTAAAATTGTTTCAAATTTTTTTGTCGTACTATTTTGCTGTAATATGGAGTGTAATTAATTAGAGTGCACTTTGGTAAATTCTTAATGTGAGGTAGCTTGTTGTAACCCAGTATATTGTTTAAAAAATATAACTCACCATACAAATATTAGTAGACATAAATATTGCTGCTCTTGTGGGATTAAAATCCCTTCTCATAAAAATGGGTAATTTGGACTTCAATATAGAATGTTTCATTAATCCCCTTCTGCAATGAGTTTGAGGCCTCTCTCATTCGAAATTTGCAGCTTACTTTCTAATTACTTCGTATTTTCTGAAGGTTCTAATGCTTTCTAAATTAAATGCAGGTTTCCAATAAATTAGAAACACATATACTGGAACTAGAATTTTTTGTGGCTCATATTGTGCTTGCCTCCTTCACTGAATGAGAACTCAACTTTAGTCCATAACAGTAGATGCATTTTATGGACACATCTACTCAATCCTTAAGCTAATTTGGTTTCCTGATTGATATGTTCAGAATTTTAGGAGTGATTGGCCATTCTAGAACTTGTGTTTTCACAGTAAATACTTGAGAAATTTTTGGCTGTCCTGGATATCCTTTCACTAATGTTATGTATAATGTTTAAACCAAAACCATTATATATATTTTTCATTGAAAATCATTAATTCAGTTTACTTTTGCTATTGAAGTTTAAATTGATAGCCTTAGCCCTTTTGTTCAAATTTATTGATGTTTTGGATATTTCCTTGCTGAATAAAATCTCTCTAGTTTTTGGATCTTCTGGAAATGGAAGTTGCTCACTTCCTGGACATCATTACATGTGGAGCAATTCCAACTCAGGCCAACAACATTCAAGCCGTATGATTTGGCCAAATTCTCCTTCATTTGCCAATGGCGTTCCTGCCCATCACCTTCCACATATGCCTGGATTTCCTAGAGTGCCTCCGGTCATGCTCAATACAGTATCTGCAAATCATCACATTGGATCTGCACCAGCTGTCAATCCCTCCATGTGGGACAGGCAACATTCTTATTCTGGGGAGTCTCCAGAAGCTTCTAGTTTCCATTTGGGTTCTCTTGGGACTGTGGGTTTTCCTGGTAGCTCTCCACCACATCCTATGGAAATTGCTTCCCGTAACTTATTCTCTCACGTTGGTGGAAATTGTATGGATGTAACTAAAAATGCCGGACTACACACTGCTCAGCCAATGTGCCACATTTTCCCTGGAAGGAATCCAATGATCTCGATGCCAGCCTCTTTTGATTCTCCTAATGAACGTGTGAGAAATCTCTCGCACCGTAGAATTGAATCAAATTCCAATCACTCGGATAAGAAACAGTACGAACTTGATGTTGACCGGATATTGCATGGTGAAGACAGTCGAACCACATTGATGATAAAGAACATTCCAAATAAGTAAGGAAAAATCATCCTCCATATTCAATTTTGTCTTTCATAAAAGCCTTGTTAAAATATGATTTAACTGTGGATTTTTTTCCCTCTTGATTGTGAATTAGTCATTTTAACAATAAATATATTGCACTTGGCTTGATGTCTTTGGACCTCATGTTGGCTTTAGAGTTGCTGGCTTAGTTGTTTTTTTTTCCTAGGGTATTCCTAGTTTTACAGGATGCTTAGGATCATTGAGTTTCTGCTCTCTGGACAAAGTAAATAAGGACCAAAAATGGGCTAATTGAGAGAAGAATGGTTTTTGGCCCTGGTCATCCAATCTATATTTTCTATTTGCAATATTTTATTGCCAATGGTTGTCCATTTCAATCATTTTTAGCATTTCAATTTTGTTAAATACAAAACTGGTGGTTAAAATTTATTGTATGACATAATTTGCTTGTTTAGGTCTTTTATGTTTGTGGTTGCTAGGAAGTGCTTAGGTCATTTGATATGCATTTCCTTTTTCTCTTTGCCTTCTGTTGTTTTATCTATTGTTTTTCTTCCCAGATATACTTCTAAGATGTTACTGGCTGCAATTGATGAGCATTGTCGAGGGACTTACGACTTCATTTACTTGCCAATTGATTTCAAGGCAAGTGAACTTTCTAGTTGAAAAAGCCTCACATTCTATGCATATCAATTCGTGCATCCACGTAGATGGTGCTTTTTTCTTTTTCTTTTTTTTTATATGGTTTTCTTATTTGTACCACTAATTTAAGTTACTATTATGATTTAACAGAATAAATGCAATGTGGGCTATGCATTCATCAACATGATTGATCCTCAACAGATTATTCCATTCCACAAGGTCTGATGCAGGCTAAGTTATAGTAGTTTATTTTCTTCTCTCCATGAGAGGAAATGGCCCTCCACCCCCAACACCAGTTCATCAATGAAGAAGTTAAAAGCTAACTGTATAGATTGACATATCTTTTCGCAGGTATTCAATGGCAAAAAATGGGAGAAATTCAATAGTGAAAAGGTGGCATCTCTTGCATATGCTCGAATTCAGGGAAAAGCTGCTCTTATTGCTCATTTCCAGAACTCAAGTTTGATGAATGAGGATAAACGCTGCCGCCCTATACTCTT